>VONZ01000438.1:162500-222500 GCA_012976165.1 Labeo catla | reverse complement strand
TGTTTGTGTGCATGTATGTGTATATTTATTTATTTATACATATTTAATTCAAATGCATTTTAATTATTTTATTTGTAATTTATTTGTATTTGTAATTCTTGTTCCCAGTACCATGTGTATGTATATATTTTTAATCAATAAATGTCTTTATTTACATACACATTTAATTTTTGGACATTTTAATTTTTTTATTAGTAATTTATTTTTATTTGTAACTCTTGTTCCTCGTACCATCTGTGTGTGTGTGTGTATGTATTTTTTAATCAATTACTTAATCTATTTATTTAATTTATATATATTTTAATTATTAAATTATTTGTTTTTATTTGTAACTGTTCCCAGTATTGTGTTTGTGTGTATTTTATTTTTTTCTTTATTTACTTATACATATATCATTTATATTTATATTTTAATTATTTAATTATTTTATTAGTCATTAATTTTATATATTAGTAATTTATTTTTATTCGTAATATTGTATATATATATCGATATAGATACTGGGAACAAGAAAAATGAAAGGAAGGATATACATCAAGTAACATACTTTTATATTAATTTTATTTAAAATTTTTATTTTAAAATTTTATTTTATTCATTTATTTTTTAATTATTCTTCTTATTACTGTAAAATGTTAATATACTGTATATCAACATACATTAATAAACTAAAATAAAATAAAATAAATTCTACACAATAAAGCCATTCTTAAAGTCTATGAGATAAACAGGTTAGGTCAAAAGTAACCTAAAAGTAATCTAAAAGTAGTCAGACTACATTACCTAAAACGTGCGTAATCCAAATTACATATAAAAGTTTATGGAAAATGAAAGTCAGTCAAAAGTCTTTTAACAATCTTAATTTCTTTCGTTTACTCTCATATTTCTCGGTCTATTTTTTACCGTTCATCTTTAGCTAGCATCTCCTCATCTTTCAGTTCCCATATTACCCAACAAGAGCGCCAAGGTAAACTCCATCCACCATCAACAAAGCTCTTACTTACACACACCTCATCAACAAAGCTCTGCTATCTCTGCTGCTTGACAAGACCTTAATGGAAAAATCACACTAAGCAAATGGTTCCTCTAATAACAATAAATTTCCTGTAAAATTATGAAGGGTACAGGACGTTTCCCTGGATCCATTTTGTCATGAATTCTAATTAAGGCCGGGCCGCACTGACGGGAGAGGAAACAGGGAATGCTGGGTCATCAGCGAGCGAGGAGAGATAGAGAGAGACGCTGGAACGGCGCGCCTGTGATTGATGCTGTGCTTGCCGGTCAGACCGAAGACACGTGCGCGCGCTCATATTTCATCAACGCCGACGCATCCCGGGCGAGCTTCCTTTAGCGGCTCGTAGAGATGTCTATTATGTCACAATAAACATTTCCAGCGCATATTCAGGAAGCTCTACAGGTGAAATACAGCTCTGCGCTAAAAGCCTATGAGGACAGCGCTAAAAAAAACATGACAACGCGAGTTGAACCCCTACAAACATAACTCAGATTTGAGGCCGGAGGCAACGAGTCCAGCGGATGTGTTTTAAGATAATGTGTCGCTGAGACTTTGTCCAAGGCCCTGGTGGAAATGTTTTGGGGTCGGAAAGTGTTTATTTTACTGCCAGAAGTGTTTTAGACAGAGAGGGGAAAAAGGGATAAAAGGAAGCGAGACAGAAATGAATGTGGTGTTGTTACGCCATCTGGTGGTTGTATGCTGTAAACTTAAGATAATGTTGAACTACACATTAAACTTGTTTAGTTTCACTCAATTCAGCTTTTTTATTTATAATGCACATTGTGTCAAAACAGCTTTTTTATAGCTGGTCAGATTGTAAATACCTGTCAATTTCACTCTGCTAAAGCTGTGTAATCAAAATAAAAGTTTTGCAATATTTTACAGGGCAAATTAAAAAATAATCCCATGCATTTAATTTATCAACAGTGTTTAGAAGCAGAATGACATTATTTTCTTTTATTTCATGTAATAATTTGTTTACTTTTAATGTATTTTATTGTATTAATTTTATTTTACTTTAGAACTTTTATTTTAATTTATTTTATTGGCTGCTTGTGGCAACTAGCTTTTATGTCTTCTTAATTTAATTTCATTTAAATGTAAAATTTTATTTAATTTAAATATATATACATACCATGCATTTATTTATTTAATTTCTCACCAGTGTTTCGAAGTAAAGTGAAATTATTTTATTTTTAATTTAATTTTAATTACTTTATACTGTAAAAATACTCTTTTATTGTATTAGATTTATTTGACTTTTTTTTACTTTATTTTAATTTACTTTTTTGGCTCCTTGTAGCAACTAGCTTTTGTTAATTTTATTTTATTTCATTTTTTTATATTTTATTTTATTTTTCAGTTTAAGTTATTTCAAGTAGCATTTTTGAATGATTTTGGTTAACTACAATACATAACTATAATAACCTTCCAAACAAACTAAAAAACTGAAAAATAATAGAAAAAAAAAAATTTAATTACTATTTTAAATTATTCTTAAAATAATATTGTTAACGTAGTCTTTTATCACATTACTTTTATTGTAGTTTTTTAATTAATATTTTATTGTATTAAAGGTATTTTATTTTATTTCATTTTACTTTATTAGCTCCTTGTGGCAACTAGCTTTTTTTTTTTAATTTAACTTAATTTTATATCTTATTTTATTTCAGTTATTCAAACAAACTAAAAAAACAGAAAAATAATAGGAATAAAAATTATTTATTATTTTAAATTGCATTTTATTTTATTATTTTATTTTATTTTATTTCAAACAAACTAATATATATATATATATATATATATATTTATATTATTCTTTTGTTTTATTTTATTTCAATATATATATTTTTAAATTATTATATTTTCTTTTATTTCAGTAAACGTTATTTCAAGCAACATTTTGTATGATTTTAGCATTTTGATGGTAGATTAGTGCTAGTAACAGACACAGGATGATATTACTATTTATGTTTGTGTGAATATCAAGATATTTTACCGTGCTTTTGTCTTTCAGGAGTTTCTCAATCACTTCGATCAGATGCTCCTTCTGATCCGGGTCCAGACTGGAAGACAAAATCAGAGACCTCAGTAAAACACTCAATCATTAACATTCAGTGACCACATCTGCGTGGATGCGCACATTACCTGTAGAGTTTCTGAATGGCGTGAGCGGCGGTTTTCCGCACGTAAGGTGAAAGGTCGGTGGATGCTTCTTTGATGGCCAGCATCATGATGGGAACGATGATGGGAACTCTAATACTGGACAGGACCCTGAGAGCACTCGCTCTGATCAGCTGATTGGGATCCTGCACACACACCAGTGATGGAAATGTGTGTTAGTGCTGATCTAATATACATGCAAAACTTTCATGCACAAAAGCTGCACGATTTGGAGCAAAATCCAATTGCGATTTTGTTCTGGAAAAACAAATTGCTATTTAAAATGTGATTTAAAAAATTCAAGGTTTGCTCTGCTTGTTTGTAGGGCAGCAAAATTTGTGATCATACATTAATATGTCTGAATAATAATAATAATAATAATAATTATTATTATTATTATTATTATTATTATTATTACCAAGTCAAAAATAAAATGTACTATTACAACTACAAAATAATAATAATAAATTCTTAATTTCTGTAACTTTTTGACTTTTTGTCACTTTTAAAAATTATTATTATTATTATTATTATTATTATTATTTTAAAAATTGCTATTACTATACTATATATTATATTAAAAACGCTACAGATATACTAAAATAAATGTGTATTTAACAAAATTATTTAATTTGAATTATTTAAAATAATTATTTTATTTTACAAAACTGTAAAATGACAATACTAATATTTATGTCTTAATTTCTTTTTCTGATTTTTAAAACAAATAAAACAAAATAAACATAACAAATAAATAAATAAATAATAAATGTGTATGTAAATTAAAAAAAATATATAATTATTTAAAATAATTATTTTATTTTATAATTTTATATTAGAACTGTAAAATTACAATACCAATACTTACATTTATTTTTGTCATTTTTAAGCCACATAAAACTAAATAAATAAATGAATAGTATTAACAGTAATAACATTTAAGAAAAATGTAATCTTGTATTATACAGTACAACTGTGAAATCGCAATATTAGTATTTTGGCTGTCTTAATTTCCTTTTACCATTTTTTAATTTTTTTATTATTATTATTATTTTAAATATTTATATATGTCGAAAGTAAATTAAAAACACTGCACAGTTTTTATAAATTTAGATTTTAGTTAGTACATAAACTAAATGAAAATGAGAAATGTTGCTTTAGCAAATAGCTGAAATAAAATAGGTATAAAGTTACTAAAATTACTAAATAAAACTAAATAAAAACAAAAAAAAATAGCAAATATTGGTTATAAATAGTAATAACATTTAAGAAAGATTATTAAACTGAACTGCAGCCTTCGAGATTTGATAATCACACAAAGCTATATCATAATTTTGATTAATTTTAATTTTAATAATTCATGCAGGCCTACTAAGCGGGACATTGTGTAAAGAGAGCAAAGAGAGCATCATGGGAAAGGAAAGGGCGGGACTTACCTTGAGTGCCCGCTGAAAGGTGCTGATTGACAGGAGGGCGAGATCCTGCTGTTCTTCTGCATACCGGACGAGGTACACGTACACAAGCTTCTTCAGCTAAAACATACACATACAAATGAACCAACCATTAAAAACAGTCCACTCCTTGGTCATTACTCTGGCTTCATTTGCTTTTGTTTGTTTCAGGAAAGAAACACAGAAAACTTTAAGAAGCAGACAAACAAGCATCATCCAATCCCAGCGTTAAAAAACTCATTTTCCATCTTACTAACTCAGAAACAGTCTGATCAGCTTGTACTCAAAGGCGAAGGGTCAAAGGTCGGCTCTCTGTATAATTGCGTCCAGCTCTCGGGGTGACGAGAGGTCATTAGCGATCAGGGAGTCACGGCGACGCATTCCATCATCATCACCACGGCGATTACCAGCCAAATGGAAAAACATCACTCACTTCATAAAGAGAGACATTACCCATCTGCCCCTCTGGTTAATCACATTTACATACAGCGGCCTGCTGATCAGGGATTGGAGCATCCGTGCGCATGTTAATTAGACAGTGACTAAATGAACCGCTGGCATTTATAAAGCAGAATTATATGAGGAGGAGAAAAACAAACTGGATAGGGATTGTTTTTTTTAACACAAGATTGTTGTTACCGCATCATTTATAATAGGGACATAAGAAACCTAAAAACAAGCTATTGTGCTTTAGATTTAAAAAATGCATTCTGTAAATTAAACCAGAATGTAGAACTGAAGGTTTAAGAGGAGTGACCTGAAAATTAAAATAATAATAATAATAATAATTATAATAATAAGATAAATGTAAAAAATAATTAAAAGTACAAGTAATACAGTAAAATAAAAAAAAATAAGTACAAGTAATATAGTAAAAGAATAAAAAAAATACACTAGAATAATGAAAACAATTTCAATATTACTGGTTAATGATAATAATAATAACAATTAAAAATGAAGTAAAATAAAAGAAGAATTAAAAGTACAAGTAATACAGAAAAAAATAAATAAATACAATAAAATAATAAAGACAATTTCATAATTACTGACTAGGAATAATAATAATAATAATAATAATAAAATAATAATAGTAAAATACAAAAAATTAAAAGTACAAGTAATACAGCAAAATAATAAAAAAAATAAAAAATAAAAATAAAGACAATCATTATTGCTGGTTATGCATAATAATAATAATAATAATAATAATAAATTAAAATAAAACAATAAACTAAAATAAAAGTAAAAAATAAAAGCACAAATAATATAATAAATAAAATAAAGTAAAATATAATGTAATAATAAAATAATAATAATATAAAAGTTAATTAAAATTAAAGTTAAAAAAATTAAAAGTACAAGTAATACAGTAACAAATATAAAAATAAAATAAAAATAATAAAGAATTTCATTATTACTGGTTAGGAATTATAATAAGAAAAATATTAAAATAAAAAGTAAATTTAAAATATAAAAGTAAGTAATACAGTAAAAGAATAACATATTTATATAATAATAATAATAATAATAATAATAATAACAAATAAATGAAACCATTTTTAAAAAAAATGTCATTACTTGAAATATTATAAATGTTAACTAAAATAAATAAAAAAACAAATAAAAAAACTTTTTATTTCAGCAGTTGCCAACATTTTTATTTAGTTTTACTTAATGTACTAAAACAACTAAAATATAAACTTAAATAAAAATACATATAAATAAATAAAACAATATCAAATACATTTTTACCACTTAATAAACACATTTTACTGAAAATTATGTTGTTCATACAGTTCCCCAGTTATGCAAAGCTCGTCCAAGTTAGCAACAGTAACTAAGGAGGGGCGGAGCTTATTAAAGGGTCAGCTGCATGAGTGTTTAAGAGTGTGTGCGTGTGTGTTTGTGTACGACCCTGCAGTGAGTGGATCAATGGTCACACCTGTGGTCTTGTCTTGTGTGAGTGTGTGCGTGTGTGTGGATCAATGCCAGCGTCCCCTTGCCTCTGAGCTCCACAGAGCGACAGCGTTCGGCACGCAGCTGCCCAGCGCTGAGCATCAGACGTGGGGAGAGACAGAGAGAACGTGACTGGGCCCCTGGACCACCAATTACACACCGGCCCCTCAAAACAGCAGCCGTCTTCTCCAGCCAGGACGTTTTCCCAACCACCTCTCATGTCTCTCCATCACCCCGTCCAGACAATCTTCTTTCCATCTAAACACTTATTCTTCATCAACAAGGGCTTCCCTGTCAGAAGCCTGATCAAAAATAACCCCCGTCCACAGGGCTCCTCACAGCTGCCCAACACTTGTGCTCAGCAGTCGATTTTCACTCTCAAATCAAAGCAAAAAGCGCAATGAGGAAAACTGGTTTGAGCATGTTTTAGTGTGTTTTATATACTTCCTTACCTCAATGTTTTTGCTTGCAACGTTCTTCACCACCGCTGGGAAAAGTTCAGATGCATTCTTTCCCTTGGCAATCAACTAGATAGAGAAATAAATACGTTAATTAGAGAAAATGAAGCAACACACTGATGCAGCGTGATGAATGCAGACTCAATCTTAAAGGGGCAGTTCACCCCAAAAAAAAATATTTATTCACCCTCAAGTTGTACCAAACCCGTATGAGTTTCTTTCTTCTGTTGAACATGAAAAAAGCTATTCTGAAGAATGTTGGTAACAAAACAGTTACTGGTTCCCATTGACTTCCACAGTATGGAAAAAATACTATGGAAGTCAATGGGTACCAGCAACTGTTTGCTTGCCCACATTCTTTTTATTTGGCTGAACTGTCCCTTTAATAACAGATCTCTGTTGCTCAGTATGACGTACCCCCACAATCCTCTTCATGGCCTCCAGCTTCAGAGACTCTTTGCTGCTTTCCAGCATTTCCTTCAGATCTTCATTCCTGCAGAGAAACCAATGGGTTACATTTAATTCATGTTTAAACACAGCGGAAAGAAGGACTTGATTAATTCGCATTCATGCACCCTTACGAAAACGCACAAAAAAAAAACATCTAGTTTTACTCATAAAATGAAAGTGGGGCTGTTAATTCAGCGACTTGCCATTATTCATTCTGAAATAAAAATAAAAATAAAATAATATCTGTATTATCCACATATGTTTGTTTACAATTTCAAAACAGCAGAACCATTGAAAAAATAAAATCACAAAAATACAATAAAAATGTAAATATATTTAAATAATTAATTAAAATTAAAATAATTTATTTTATTTTTTATTTATAATATATTTAAAAATGAATACTTAACATTTTTATAATTTTTACAATTAAATTTTATTTCATTTTAATTTTAAAATGAATATTATAAATGTTAAAAATAAATATTATAAATATACAAAAGAAAAACAATCAAAATAAGAGACAAAAAAATATATATATTTTTTGTTTTACCGGCATGTCTTTTTACAATTACATTTTATTTCATTTTAATTTATAAAATATTTTCATAATGAAACGTTATTTTATTATTAATGATATATTATTATATTTGCATTTATATTATAATTATGTTGGCAATTATATAAAATATTATTATATATTACATATATTAAAAATAAATATATTTTAAATATTTAAAATAAAAACAATCACAGAATTGAGAGATGCTCAAGTTTTTTTGTTTTACCTGCATGTTTTTTTACAATTAAATTTTATTTATTATATCATTTATTTATTATACCACTTACTATAAATGGTACATGTATACATTATTATATATTGCATTTATATTGTTATTAAAAATAAATATACATTATATATATATATTCAAAATAAAAACAATCAAAATTACCTGCAAAAAAAACAACACAGAAACACAAAATTATTTATATATTAAATAATTAATTACAAATAAAATAATTAATTTTTAAACACATTTTTTAAAATAATTAACATTTTTATAATTTCTACAATTAAATTGTATTTAATTTTATTTTATAAAATATTTTTAAAATGAAACACTATTTTATTATAAATGGTATATTTATACATTATTATATATTTGCATTTACATTATTACAATTAAATAAAATATTATTATATATTATAAATATAAAAAATAAATATATACTCTAAAGATTCATTATAAAAACAAACAAAACTTTTTTTACCTGCATGTCTTTTTACCTTTAACCAACATCAGGAAACCATGAACATATTGACTTAAAATAACTTAAAATAAAATGTGTTAACTAAACTAAATAAAATATATATATATATATATATATATATATATAAAAAAAAACATTTTTAATTTTATTTCAGCAGTTGCCAACATTTTCGATTAGTTTAACTTGATGTAAATAAATAAAATATTACAATATTTCTAACTAGCTGTACTAAAATAACTAAAATATAAACTGGTAAAAATCAATAAAATATATTTTTAAAAAATGTAATAAATAACGTTACTGCATAATTTAATAAACAAAAATAAAATGTAAAAAAAATCTAAACGATATCAAATCAATTTTTACCATTTAATAAACACATTTTACTTTAAGTCATGGAGTTCATTGAAATCCCCAGTTCATTCCTACAGGATGCTCTGTAAAGCTTGTCCAAGTTAGCAACAATAACCAAGGAGGGGCGGAGCTTACTGACTTAAAAGCTCAAATACTGACTTAAAATCTCCGTGGGTAATTCAAGTAAATACTTTCGACTGGTTCGGCTGACTAAAACGACAAAAATCCCTTGCCTACAGCACCAAGAACACAGAATTCAAGAAAAATCATCTCCATTCAAGCAGACGGAAAACAGCCGAAAACATATTAGATTAGTCTGTGCGAATGTTGGTCATTCCTCTATCCACACAGCACTATCATTTACATACTTATCATGTGAGACACATTCTTGAGACAATTTGAAGACAGTATGCTATCATGTCACAGATACAGATGAGCTATTATTTAAGCAAAAGTACTGAAACATAAGGACATTCAGACCACTAGAATCTTTAATCTCAGAAACAAATGCCATGCTTTAAAGTGGCTTTGCTTAAGCATTTCTCCTACCCTCTGCTTGATTTCTCCTCATTACCACTTTTGTGGTTGTTGGTCAGAGCCTGTTCCTCCGAGCTGAAGTCTGATTTTAGCGTGAGCTGAAGGTTCTCGGCCGAGACGAGAGCGTTTCGCATCACTCCGACGGCTTCCAAACGCAAGCTTCCCAATCCTCCGTTCATCTTACACGTGTACAAAACTACTAAAAATCACAAATCACAGCAGTAGAGAAGGTCAAGATGATCCACACATAGCTGGATGCCTTGAAAGACCCATCAAGAGGTTCCTCAAGACTCGCTCATCTTCGTAACTCCATGTAGAAACCATCCAAACACGACTATGAGATCCATTTCTCCAAAAATCAACCCAGAAGACCAGGTCTAAGAAGCTAAAGCCGAGAGAACGTTTGACAGGGAGTGAAAGCCACAAGACAGCACTATCCTCCAGCCTGACTCGATCATCTAGTTAATGGCCACGTGCAGCGGTCGCACAACCGTCCAGTGTGACCATCACACACCAATTAGATGCATGAGTGCTGCGAGACCAGCGAGGTCACAATAGTTCACTTCTATCATAGACTGAAGGCTGAATTCCCTTAGGTTCTCCTCAGATCTGCTTAGTTTTCCAAAGAAGCTTCTTGCATTAGCAAATGATGAATCCTGAGGTATCGATCAGGTTGAGAAATGCTCAACCTCAGAGGTCCAAAGCTCGCAAGCTGTGTCTCTTTGAGTGCAGGGTTCGGACTTGTAGCTAATAACGGAAGTGGGTAAAATGGAAAGGAAGTCCATTGAGGTCAAAGCAGCACCATCTAAAGAGCTGAGGTGACTCATATCAACTTCGTGGTAATTTTTCATAGCTATGGTCACCTCCCTTTTGAGGAAGCATACAGGCTCTTATCTTCAGGCCGAGGCTTTCATCGTTTCTTTCTTTGCTTGTGTTCGCTGTTCACGGCAGGTCTGCTTATCCTGATAACGTGAAACTTCCTCCTGCCAACCAAGGCAACAAAATATAACAAGTCTGAAACTGTTGCACCCAAATAGTGAAGCGGAGGCAGGAACGAGACGAATATTTTGCGAACATGGCCAGGCGAATGTATTGAAAACGGTGGAATGAATCGGTTGAACAAGAATCACTCAGATGTTCATAGTGAACACTGGCTTTCAAGCTGCAAAAACGTAGATAAAATGCACCATTAAATAGTCTATACAACTTGTGCAATATATTCAGAGTCTTTTTAGACATGTGATACCTTTCGAAGTGAAACTGATTGAAATGAAACCATAATTTGCTGATAAACATCCCTTATTGTAAGTTGTTGACTCAAAAACGGCTTCTAACTGAATCACTGAATCAATGTGTCCATATGATTTATACCCTATGTTTTAAGTTATCTGAAGTAATACGATAGCTGTCAGAGAAAAACAGACTGAAATTCAAGTCATTACTTGCTCAGTCTTTTCCTGCACTAAACTATTAACTGAGGAATTGCTGCAAAGTGAATCAATAAGTTGAACTAGAGAACAAAAGCAGTGAACAAATCTTTATTTTCTTTTAAGGATCTTACCAATGCAAGCTGCTTGAGCTAACTCACAAATTGGATTTAATGAATCACTGATGAGTAGACCTGATTTGTTTCTGAAATAAAGTTCAACTCACTGATTCATTGCATGAAAGTAGTTCATTCAACCTATGCGCTATGTTTTGAGTATTCTAAAGTCAGCTTACAGAGAAACAGACAGAAATTTAAATCATTATTTGCTTATAATTTTCTCCACAAGTGAACTATTAACTCAAGAACCAATGCAAATGATTCAGTGAATCAATGAGTTGAACCAAAGAACAGAAGCAGTGAACAATTTTTTTATTTTAATTTAAGGATCTTACCAATCTTATTATACTTTATTTTATAAAAGCTGTTTGAGCTTGTTCACAAATTGGATTTAATGAATCATTGATGAGTTGTCCTGATTCGTCTTGAATTAAAGTTCAACTTGCTGATTCCCTGAACAGGCAGTTGCATGAAAGTAGTCCATACAAGTCATATGATAGCTTTCAGAGAGTAACAGACTAAAATTTAAGTTGTTATTTGCTCATAATCTTCCCCTTGAGTGAACTATTAACTCAAGAATCACTGCAAATGACTCTGTGAATCAATGAGTTGAACCAGAGAACAGAAGCAGTGAACAAATCTTCATTTTATTTTAAGGATCTCACCAATGAAAGCTGTTTGAGCTAGTTCACAATTAGGATTTAATAAATTGTAAATTAATTTGATTTGTTCACAAATTAAAGTTCAACTCCTTGATTCACCGAACAGGCTGCTGCATGAAAGTAGTCCATACAACTTGTGTACTACATTTTGATTCTTCTGAAGTCATATGATAGTTTTTAGAGAGAAACAGACTGAAATTTAAGTCGTTATTTGCTCATAATCTTCCCCTCGAGTGAACTATTAACTCAAGAATCACTGCAAATGACTCAGTGAATCAATGAGTTGAACCAGAGAACAGAAACAGTGAACAAATCTTATTTTATTTTAAGGATCTTACCAATAAAAGCTGTTTGAGCTAGTTCACAAACTGGGTTTAATGAATCGTTGGTGAATGAATCTGATTTCTTCCCGAATTTAAGTTCAACTCACTGACTCACTGAACAGGCTCTCGCATTAATGCAGCCTGAAAGATTCATGCAGTATACTTTCAGTCTTCTGAAGTATTTAAGATATTATTTAAGATATTTGCTGAAAAAAATATATATATATAAAATCACCAGTGAGCTATTTACTTGAACTGCAAATGACTCAGTGAATCAATGAGTTGATCTAAAGAACAAAACCAGCGAACAAATCATTGCTTTGAGCTGGTTCTTATGAATACAAAGGAACGATCTTGATATAGTTCACAAACTGGACTGAGCAATTAGTTAATGAATCGATATGATTTGTTTATGAATTAGTTCAACTCACTGATTCACTAAACAGAAGCTTAAATGAACAGCTCACAGGACAGGAAGATTATAAGCGAATAATGACTTAAATTTTGATTTGTTAATCAAACAATACTATCATACAATCTGAAATACAGTCCAAGAGTTGTATAGAGTACTTCCATGTAGCATTTTGAGGCAAGTTACAATGATTCACATTTTTAGTCTAATAAATCCAGTGGTTGGTTCCACAAAGGAAAGAAAGCCATAGAGGTTTACATGTGAGTAAACTATCCCTACAGCGTTGTTATCCCTGCATCTCATTCTTCCTCTTCTCTCTCCGTTCTCATGAGTTCAGTCTTCTGCTTGCAGTCATGTGAGAGCACAATTCAGTTAGCCCTAAATAACATTAACATCCTTCTATTATAACCCTCAACATATCTGTAACACACACACATACCATCCCACCATCAGCTACGACAGAAAACCAGCATCTTGAAATCAGCAAGCAAAAATAAAACAATACGCAAACAACAGAATGGAATCCATGCAATCTAGTCCCAGTGAATAACTAAATAATAAACAGCAGCGAAGGCTTTTTGCTGCATAATAAATGACACAGTTCTCCTACGACCCATTAGATTAAACAATTAACAGGCTCATTAATGTAGGAAATAGCAACAGACTTCCTGTCTAAGGATGGGAATTAATTATTCTGAACTGTAATTGTTGGAACAGATCCTTTAAAGCTAAATGGAGTTAAGATCCCATAGGACGGGGACATGAGGGTTTGACGTCGGCCCTGTCAACGGCCTTCACAAAGAGGCTGGAGAAGACAAACACTGGCGGAGTAGATAAACACTGAAGACAATACAGTATGTAGATTAATCCTGAGAGATCCAGCTAGCACTTTATGAAACACCGTAGAAGAAATAATAATGGTATTTAGAAGCTAGAGTGAGCCAGGCCTAGTTTCACGAATATTATTGATGAGATATCTGGACCAAAAGGATAAATAGGGCTCTGATTTTACAGGCATACTGACCCCTGGAGGGGAAGAAGGGCTGCAACAAACAATGACATGAGACTGCAAGACAAGACAACCACCAGAAAATTATGGGATTTTTTTTAGCAATATATATTTTTATTTGAAACAAATTAAATTATATATTATATTTTAATATATAATAATAACAACAATTATAATAATAATTTTTTTTTTTTTTTTTTGCTGCAATTTTTTCTTTTTAAAAACTGTCTTTTCCTTTAAAATGATTTTTTCTAAGGATGCACCGAAATCAAAAAATCTGGACACACTTGGTCAAAAACCAAAAATGGTGTTTAATTAATTATTTATTATTTTATTAAATAATATAAAGTCATTTTGTAAGACTTTTAAAAAATGTAACTCAATTTTATTACATTTTTAATTTAACTCGTATACAAATTTTTCTAAATCAATAACATTCTAAAGAAATTAGTAGCCTACATATATACACACATTATATCAATATATAGAGAAAGAAAAAAATTAAAATGATGAATATTAGATTTTTACATACATATTAAAAAATATATTTTAAGTTTTGCTAAAATATTTAATGTTTAAACCAAATTATATGTGTGTGTATCTATTTATCTATCTATAGCCTTATTTATCTTCTGATAAATGCAAATGTGCTAAGATTTTCAATGCTTTTTGAGTCTCTTCTGCTTACAAAGCCTGCATTTATTTGATCCAAAGTACAGCAAAAACTGTAAAAGTTTTAAATATTTTTGCTTTTTAAAATAACAGTTTTCTATTTGAATATATTTTAAAAAGTAATTTATTCCTGTGATCAAAACTGAATTTTCAGCATCATTACTCCAGTCTTTAGTGTCACACGATCCTTCAGAAATCATTCTAATATGCTGATTTGCTGTTAAAGAAACATTTATTATTATTATTATTATTATTATCAATATTGAAAAATGTTTCTTTTCAGGATTCTTTGATGAACAGAAAAACCCAAAGATCATTATTTATCTGAAATAAAAAGCTTTTGTAACATTATACACTACACCATTCAAAAGCTTTGAGTTCGAGTTTGAGTTTTTGTTTGTTTGTTTTGTGAAAGAAACTCAAAAATTAATAAAATTAATAATTTTATTTAGCACAAATGCTTTTAAATTGATCAAAAGTGATGATAAAGGCATTTATAACGTTATAAAATATTTGTTACTCAGCTGTTTTCAACATAATAATAATAATAATAATAATAACAATATATGTTTTTATGAGCAACAAATCAAAATATTAGAATGATTTCTGAAGGATCATGTGACTGGAGTAATGATGATCAAAATTCAGCTTTGAAATCACAGGAATAAATTACATTTTAAATTACATTCAAATAGAAAACAGTTATTTTAAATAGTAAAAATATTTTAAAAATGTACTGTTTTGCTGTACTTATGATCAAATAAATACAGGCTTGGTGAGCAGAATAGACTTCTTTAAAAACATTAAAAATCTTACTGCTCAAAAACTTTTGATTGGTAGTGTATATATAAATACCGTAACCTCCATAAACTCATAAACATACTTTCGCTGGAAATATTAAATATATGTATATCAAATGTGATATGAGTGTGCATTTATAGGCCTACATATTAAACTATCATCTCTATAAATTCCTAGACACTACAAAACAAAAAAAAGTGAATGGTTAGTAGTTTATCACATTCTTATGCAAAACTATCACACAAGGAGTGCTTGCAAATTTAACCAAACTCTATTATAAATCTATTATGTCAGTCTGGTAGACAACATCTTAGTGACAACTTTTGCATAAACAATGAAGGATACATGACAGAAAAGCAAGTATTTATATTCTCAAGATGTGAAATAGTTCGGGACAGCACAACACTGGTCTGTGAGGCTGCTTAATCTGCTCTTCATGCAAATATTACACAGGCACTTTATCTTGCAAATGAAATATGATAGCTCCAACCTAACATACAACCCAAAATATGTTTAATAACCCAAAATTATAAGTTCACAAAAAAGAGGCGTGTCGCCTCAACTTATACTGTAGTATTACACAAGACTGCTGGCATCACTTGACACCCAAACATGCACAAAAACATTCTTCTTCGTATGCTAGAACTACACTTCTCACACAGGAACCGTTGTGGAAACAGAAAAGTATATTAATAAACGTCATGTGAGCGTGTGTTCCGGGTTTCTTACTTCTTGTAGTCGGCGCTGAAGAGGCTGAAAGCGGCCCCGCCGCTGCTGATGCTCACGGGGATGTTGCTGTTCTCCTGCGCCGCGTCCACGCCGGACTCCACCGAGCCCTGATCGTTATACGACACACTGTTGGCGGACATCCCGAGCATTTACCCCGATTCACACTGATCACTACAGCACCGCAGACTTATTTATCCTCCGACAAACGCAGATGTGTTTTAACGACGTTGCGTTTATGGTTTTCACTGAATGAATCGAAAGAAAAAAAACTTTTTTACTCCTGACGTGCAACTTTTTTCCTCTTCCACGCAGAGTCGGAAGTGAGCTGGAGTTAGGTCACATGACCGTCACATGACAGCAGTGTGACGAACACCAAACACACACACATCTTCCTTTTTTTCTTGTTCTGGGATTATATTTTCCATTTAAAATATTTTTATTTATTTTCATAAATTCATTTATTATCGTATTTTTTTATTTTATTATATCCATTAGTCATTAATTAGATTACAGCCCACAAACTTTCACATTAAAATGTAACTCTTTCTAGTTTTATTTATTAATAATCTTATTTGCAATCCCACACTCACAAACCTCAAACTATGAAATATAAACATTTTGTCAGAAAAAGACAAAAAACTGCTCAATTTGGAAGAATTACCCAAATAAAAATTTTCTAAAAGCAATATTATATTTTATAATTTGCAAAATATGTAACAAATAATCATGTATTATATTAATCTTATTACAACATTATTCTTTAATGAATTTTTAAAAAAGCTAAATTTACATGTAACTCTCAAATAAAAAAAAACATACATACACAATTATATAAATTAACATTGCTTTTGTAATACACATTATTTTACATTAACCACTTCATATCAAAATAACACAATTGTTATTTGTTTTTACAAATAATTATATTACCTTAAATCCGTACATATATTAATATGTTATTATATGTAGTGCTGTTAATCAATGAAAAATTACAACTAATTAATTGCAAATTTTTTTCTGAAATTAATTGTGATTAGGACATATTTCAGTTTTTTTTATTAATAATCTTATTTTATTATCCTAATTATTCAATATAGCCCCCAAATGTCCTCTCTCACTCTTTGTATTTTTGTTTTTATTTATTAATTTCACCAAAATAACACAATTATTTGTTTTTTTTACAATTAATTATATTTATGTAATTTAAAACTTTTAAATAAATACTTACATTAATATAAGTAATTATATGTAATTTAATAATTTTTTAACAATGTGACAAAGACTAAATATACATCCGTCTTTCTTTCTCTTCTACAATTATATTTTTCGTATTTGTATTTTTTAAAATAAATTAATTTATTTTTGTATTTTTATCTCACGTTATTATTCTAATTAATTATTTAATAGGTTACAACCCCCAAACTTTCCAACTCTAAGAGAACTATTTCTGTTTTTATTTATCAATAATCTTATTGTATGATTCTAATTAATTATTTAATATATCCCCCAAACGTCCTCTCTCACTCTTTGCATTTTATATTTTTCCTTATTAATTATTTAAACAAAATAACACAATTTTTTTTACAGTTAATTATATTAATGTAATTTAATCATTTTAAATAAATGCTTATATTAATATAAGTAATTCTATGTAATTTAAGAATTTGAATAATTTTTCAACAATATTTTCAACAGCGTGACAAAGACTAATCACACATCCGACTTTCTTTCTTGTCCTACAATTATATTTTTCGTATTTGTATTTATTTTTAAAAATTATTTATTTTTGTATTTTATCTCATGTTATTAATCTTATTAATTATTCATTAGGTTACAGCCGCCAAACTTTCCAACTATAAGAGAACTACTTCTGTTTTTATTTGTTAATAATCTTATTTTATGATCCTAATTAATTATTAAATACACCTCCAAACATCCTCTCTCACTTTTTGTATTTTCATATTTTACTTTATTAATTATTTAACAGAGTATTAAATGGTGGATAATATTTTGTCTGCCCCTTACAAAAAGTACTGTGATGGTTATTATGATATAATAATGTATCAGATGGTAATACCGTGGTACCTTTAGAATTTAACATATAATGTAGGCAATAAATAATGTATAATGTTTGAGTATTATTGGTAATACGTTATATTTTTAATTTGAAGTGCTTGAAAACACATAGCGATTCTCATAATGACCAGCAGATGGCGATAAATCCTGATAAAAAATATTAGTACGCGTCCTAATTTTTGTCACATGCCGCTGATGAGCTTAAAGATCATATTTGTTTGCTAAATATATCTGTCATCATAATAAGTGGCCCATTTCACTTACATGTTTCATTTAGCCTACTACTTAAACAAAAACGCGTGACTTTTCTAACTTTCTATCTGCAACAAAACCCTCACAAGCTCAATCACACTTCTTCCTTTACTTCACCTCTTCACCACATGTTTGACCCTTTCTTTTCTCCTCACCTCCATAAATGACCCTTAAGTCACCTTTACTTTGTAAAGCTTTTGGAGAAGTCAAGAGTTACTCTTTAAACCGGAGCAATCAGATGATTGTTGACCAGAGCTGTAGAGTCTCATTGTAAGACATGTATCTTCAAGGCTCTCAACATCTCAAACAGGTACGGCTGGTTTGGGGATCGTTTTATCTTGTAATGTTTATAGAGCAGAAGGTCAGAGGTCAGACGGTCTCAGGGTCAGTTAACAGACACATTTACAGTGCTTAAGGGAAGACCACATCGAGCCTTACATCAGCTTCAGATTTCACTGTGGGCTATTATGACCTCATAGATTACCTCAAAATAATTACTGCTGACTGTAAAATATCTGAGGTTTAAGGGTTCAAGAAGACACACACACACTTAGCAGAGAGAGAGGGGGAAAATATATTAACAAAAAGACAACACAGCAGGTCAGATTATTTATTCCTGTGACGCAAGACAAAATCTTCAGTGTGTTTGTTTGTTTTTGTGGGCAGGAATAAGACATTTGTTTATGTATAATAAATCTGCAACCCACAAACAAACCACAAACTATGAAAAATAAAGCCCAGTTTTGTCAGAAATAGCAAACAAAACTGCCCATTTTAGTAGATTTACACAAATAACCATTTATAAAATTACACTGTCAAAAGTATTTGAACAGTAAGAATTATTAATGTTTTTTAAAGTCTCTTCTGCTCACCAAGTCTGCATTTATTTAATCCAAAGTACAGCAAAATATTTTTACTATTTAAAATAACTGTTTTCTATTTTAATATATATTTTAATATATTTTAAAATGTAATTTATTCCTGTGATTTCAAAGCTGAATTTTAGCATCATTACTCCAGTCACATGATCCTTCAGAAATCATTCTAATATTCTGATTTGCTGCTGAAATAACATTTATTATTATTATTATGTTGAAAACAGCTGGGTAGAATTTTTTTTAAGGTTTCTTTGATTAATAGAAAGAGAAAAAAATTCTGAATTTTACTGTTTTTGCTGTACTTTGGATCAAAAAAATGCAGGCTTGGTGAGCAGAAGAGAACTCTTAAAAAATATTTATGTATTTATTTAACAAATAATTGTGTATTATATAAATGTTTGTAATTAATGTATATTTTTAATATGAATATGTAAAAAACAAAGTCTAAATGTAACTTAATTAAACATATATATATATATATATATATATATATATATATATATAAAATTACATTTTTACAAATAAAATTAATATAATCGTTTTATATATATATATATATATATATAAAGTTTCATTTTTACAAATATATTAATATAATTTAATCATTAATATTATTATAATTATTAATTACTTAGCTATTCTTTCAGCATTATTAAAATTAACCGGACAAAATAAAATGACAAATGCACATTAGAAAAAAATGCATACAATAATAACTAAAAAAAACCCAAACAATTATTGTCCAAATTTTTTTTATTCACATTATGTCATACATTATATTCTTCACATAATCCATTTAAAACATTTCTTCCTCATTTCATCTGTTATTAATAGACACACATCTGTTTGTCATAAGGACATTTATTACCACTTTCAAGCTGCAAAAATCAGTCCAAATGTCTGTTTTTACAGCGAAAGCACTTCCCTATGAATATTTACAAAGGACTTTTAATTTATTTGTGAGGATTTACAATAATCCGAGTATTAAATTATGAAAATACACTTGGTCTTGAAGCAAAGTCTAAATATATAATCCATTCATACGCTGATTTTCCTGAATATTGTGATTCTGTTCAGTCTGTTCGAGACAGTGGGGTCTGTAATACCTGTATTATTATTACTATCACTTAGAAAATAAATCCATTTCACACTAAGATTCTCAAAAACAATCTATCTACTAGGATTAAAAGAAATATTAATAATATAATAATTGTTCATCATTAAGTGTTGAATACTTTTCACAGAGTAACAGAGACATGCTTTTCATGATAGACAGAACAGTATAGAGAAATACAAGACTGAGTATGTGAGAGGAATGGACTGAGTTTTTCTTTGGAAGAAACAGGAAACTGAGATGCCATTTCCTGATATTCTCGTTCATGCCTGGCAGTTTGTGCCACAGCGATCCGAGTTGGAAATACAAACAGCGAACAGCAGATGATACGAACAGCAGATGATTTCCTGTTGTCAAAGACATGAAGAACTTTCAACAGATTTATTGACATGAAACTGGTTTTAAAACCAAATTCTAAAATAGGCAAAATGTGAGTGGTATTTCAGATTCGATGCAAGGAAGTTAAATGGTTAAAAGTCTTGTTTTTGTGCAGAACAGGATTGAGATGTAAGGATCAGGTCAGTGTGCGTGTGTGAGGGCTGGTATTGTGTGTGTTTGAGTGCGCTGAAGTGTGTTTAAAGAGTGATTAGCAGCTGAATGTTCATGAATTGTTCTGCTCAGAGAGGTGAAGCAGAGAGAGCGAGAGCTCAGCATTAACTCTTTCTCTGTCCCTCTGTCCTCTGACCTCTGCTCTCTTTCATCCGTCCTCCTCTTTTCCTCTGTGGAATCTCAAGATTGTCCCGTCAGTTCATTCATCCTCCAGCAGTCAAGCTCTAGTGCTAAAAAAACCACTAAATGAACACTCAACACTTCATTATGCACACCATTACTGACTACACAAAACACTGCATACTTCACTTTACACAGCTGTAGAAAAACACAATATTTGCACAATCACATTAGTAAAAATAATAATTCAAAAAGTACTTTAATAATCAATACATACTGCATACTTGCCATACACTAACTACTACTTATATATACTAACTACTACGTTATATACTATATAACGGATGGGATAGAATATTAGAATATAATATTGTTATATATATATATATATATTACAATATTATATTCTATATATAATATGAAAATAAGTTTTTCTGTGATGTATTTTTATTTTATTTTATTTTATTTATTTTTTGCCCCTTCAAGCATAGTTTACAATATATTTTGGTATATGAAAGTTAAGCACACATACATTTAGCATATGACATATTTTTGACAGAAAAAAAAAATATTTCTGTTTTTTATTGTTTATATTGTAATATAGTTCTGTTTTTATTGTTTATACCTGCTGCATACTTGCCATACACACACCAACTAACCGCTATACTCATATGGATGGGATAAAAATAAATGTTTTTGTGTCATATATTTATTTTATTAGGTATAAAAATACATGAAAGGTTTTCTGAGATGTATTTTTATTTTATTTTATTTTATTTTATTTTACATTATTTTATTTTACATTATTTTATTTTATTTTATTTTATAAGCAATGTTTAATTACAATATTGTATTTCCTACACGGTGATGTTTATAACATACATTTAGCACATTACATATTTTGGACAGAAAAAAATATCTTTCTGTTGTTATTGTTTATACTTGCTGCATACTAGCCACACACACACTAAAGGAAAGGAAAGGAAAAAAGGAGTGTATGTGTGTATCTAACTAACCACTATACTCATATGGATGGTATATATATGTTTATACCATCCATATATATATATATATATATATATAAATATAAGGTTGTATGTATTTTATTTTATTTTATTTTATTTTATTATTTTATTCTATTTTATAAGCAAAATAAATGTTTAATTACAATATTATATTTCCTACACTGTGTTGTTTGTAACATACATTTAGCAAATGACATATTTTGGATAGAAAAAAATATTTCTGTTTTTTATTGTTTATATTGTAATATATTTCTGTTTTTATTGTTTACTTGCTGCATACTTGCCACACACACACTAACTAACCACTATACTCATATGGATGGTATAAAAATATTATTGTCCATTTTTTGATATATAATACAGTTTTCAATAAATAAATAAATAAATAAATACATTTCTCAATAGGTACAAAAATACCCGAAAGGTTTTCTGAGACGTATTTTTATTTGATTTTATTTATTTTATTTTTGCCCCTTTAAGCTCAGTTTGTAATATATGTTGGCTTATAAACGTTAAGCAAAATAAATGTTTAATTAGGACAATATATTTCCTACACTGTGTTGTTTGTCACATACATTTAACATATGACATATTTTGGACAGAAAACAAAAATATTAATTTTGCTGTATATGCATCTTGTTTTCTTTTTCTTTTCTATTTTCTTCAAAAATAGATTTTATTTTTACATTTCCACATATTTTGCATGCAAAAATATGAACTTTAAATATTTCATGTTATTTATTTATTTATTCATTATTTATTGTTGTTTGTTTTTTATGACTGTATGTTTGCATTTTCTTCCTATAGGGGGAGTAATTAATTTATCTATATAGGTATTTACAAATCAGCATATTTATTTTACTTATTTAAACATTTAAATAAATAAAAAAACGAAGTAATGTGTAAAAAAAAAAAAAAATCACAAGATTCACACAGTTTAAAACACTTTTATGTGCATATTTTTTATTTATATATTTAGATTTTTTTTTTTGCATTGAGGAATTAAGATGCTGTTTTCATATCTTATATCTGCTCCTTCGGGAACACAGATTTTCCTTTGGACTCATCCGCTGCACCTGTCCTCCCTCTCTCTCTCTCACACACACACTCTCTCACACACACACACACAACTGTGATTTATTGGGGGTCGACTTCTGTGTTTGTAAACAGACTGTGGGTCACGTAACCTCAGAGCGCCAGACTTCTTATCTTCACCACACACACACACACACACACACACACACACAGAAGGAGTGAGAGAAACTCAATTGTTTTACCATCTCAAAGTGGACTGGTGTAGAGAAGCACATGAATCAGTGTGTCCTGATGATAAATGAAGCGCAGACGGAGGGAAGTGGATGTTCGCTACAGATAAACGTACACACCTGTTAACACATATGCATAGAAACACACTGACTGTCAAACAACATCATGAAGATCTGCTCAGAAACTACAGAGTGCCGAAAGACTAGACAAAATTATTCAAAACATCTCATTTTGGACACCAAAACAAAACCGACTTGTTTAAAACAGTGCTTCAGAACACAGATTTTATAGTTCGTTTTGCATAAGTAAACAAAAACCAAAGATTTTAACATTAAAAGAGACACTTTTGACCAATAAGAAACCATCTAGCAACCACCCAGAACACATATTTTTACACAATCAGAGTTCAATTCCATTTAGAGGAAGAGGAGGCTGGGGAGAGAGTTTCTGGTCACATAATATAATATAATATAATATAATATAATATAAAAATATATATATAATCCAGAACAATTTAGTTTGGTGTTAAAAATTATTTTATCTAAAAAAAAAAAGATTTCTTTAAAAAGATGAGAGAGAAATTATTTTATACAATTTATTTCCTTTATCATGTTTTTCAAGCATACAATAATAATTATTTTTTAATTAGAAAAGCTTTCAAATCATTACAAATATATTTGTTTGTTTTATTTTGATAATAATATAATATAATATAATATAATATAATATTTGTAAAATAAATATAATCCAGATCAGTTTGGTATTTGGTGTTAAAATCATTGCATTTTCAAAGATAGATTTCTTTTAAAAAGATGATAGGTAAATTATTTAAAAAAATATATTTTCATTATTTCCATCACATTTTTTAAACATACATTTTTTAATTAAAAAAGCTTTCAAATCATATATAACATATAACATAACATAACCTAACCTAACATAACATAACATAACATAATAAAATAATAGATTTCTTTTAAAAGATGATAAATTATTTTTATAAAAATGATTTCCATTATTTCCATCATAATGTTTTTCAAACATACAATGAAAATTAAAAATTATTAAAAGGGATAAAAAATGTATTTATTTGTTTTATTTAGTTTATATATTATTTTACAATTTCTAATATAATATAATATAACATAATATAATATTAATGTTACATTTATTTTTTAAAACAGATTTCTTTAAAAAAGATGATAAATTATTTTATAAAAATGTGTTTACAATATAATATAATACAATATAATATAATATATTGTAAAATAAATATAATCCAGATCTATTCCGTGTTTGGTTTTAAAATAATTAACTTTTTTTTTTTAAATATAGACTTCTTAATAAAAAAAAGAAAAAGAAAAAAGATGGTAGACAAAATTTAAATTTAAAATTTACATTTAAAACAACATCACACACACACACACAAACACACACACATATACATATTTTACATTATTATATTGTTATCTTGCATTAGCTGTAAGGTTCCTTTGAATGATTTTCACATATATCACGAATACCTGGTCGTATCTACTATTATTCTGTGACATTTTGAATAATTATCTCTCTTAATAATCTCTAAAACGGCTAATATTACACTCGAAAAAACATAGCAAATTCACTAACATACATCCACTCAAGGCTGATGGGAATTTTATAATGATGATGTTAAAGGAAGATGTCACACTTCCTTTGACAACATCCATTGTTGCCATGGAAAACTAAAACCCATGCGTATACACAATTGCTCATAAAACACATCCCATAATGCAGCAGGGAAATGATGTATGGTGGACAGGATGTGGTAAGGATGTGGTAAGGATGTGAGTAAGTGTGCAGAGAAACTCCTGAGGAAAGCCAGTGGAAACTTCAGGGAGTGGGAGAAAAATGCTAACCAATAACTAACATCATCAACAGCCATCGGCTAAATTTACACCTCAGCAGGAAGTGACCTCATGGCCTACATCCTCTCCTGTCTCGCAGCTCTTTTACCCTGGACAGGAAAGAACCACCCAACGCACACGACTTTTACGTGACCTCCAGCGCCCCACGGTAGACGTCGTGCTCATCCAGGCCTCACGAGCGCATGATCTCAGGGTCAGGAGTGTGTGTGTGATTAGTTTTACATCCTGAGGGCCTTCAGACAGGATTTCACAGCCCTGTAACTCGTAAGAGTCTCTCTTTCTCGTGATCTCTGTTGTCTCTTTTCAAAATGATCCATATGAACGTCCATGTAGATATTGAATGACAGGCTGATATTAAAAACCTCACTCAGTTTTGACCCTGCAGGCTTAAAAGAACAAGATGGATGTGACAATGTGTACAAAGAATCTCCATAAAGCGGCATCAGGAATCTACAGGGGGACAGACAGAAAGAAAAAGGCAACATTGATGCATTTATATTAATATTGCACTCTGGTAAACATTAAAAAAACTGATCGTTCCGGTCCAGATCTTTGCTTAGCTGAAGTCGCAGGTCAGAGTTTACTAAACTTGAACTTTGTAACACAACAGAAGGCAAAAGTGCTTGCATTTGTAGTCCTCCGTCTTCACATGCATATGAATGGAAAAATCTTCCAGACTAAGTATCATGCTTGAATTTTCATTAATAAAATAATCTTTTGATGAAAGGTGTTTCTTTTTATATATATATATTTTTTTGTATATATATTTATATATACATGTGTAATAACTTGTAATAATAATCATTTCTAATATTAACATCTGTAAAATATGTATTCATTTGGTTAATATAATCAATCTATTTGATTTTTAGAATGAATATTATATCAAATATATATTTATTTTTAATAAGCAATATATTTTCACTTAAAGTCAGAATAAAAAATAAAGAAAGAAAAAAAGAAAGAAAAAAGATGGTTATAATGATTCAAAACAAAATATTTATAAAAATGTACATATAATGTACTATATATATATATATATATATATATACATATAATTTTTTACCATGTATTTATGTATTATAAAATATAAATTATTAAAAAAGAAAGACATTTATAAATCAATGTAAATAATAATGTGTAAAATAATTAGTTTGTGATTAATTTATTATGTATTATAAAATATAAATATTGTTAAAAAAGAAAGAAATGTATAAATAGATAAAATAAATACAAAGGATATAAAAATAAAAATCTATATAATATATATATATATATATATATATATAATCTAAAAAACAAAAAATATACATAAAAATTTACATATAATGTACTTTATATTGTTTTATTTGTTTGTATTGTTTTATTGTTATATATATATATATATATATATATATAATATGTAGCCTATTATAAAATATAAATAATGTTTAATTTTTTAAAATAAATCTAAATACAATTTATAAAAAATAATTTGTAATGTACTATATATATCAACATTTAAATATATAAGAATGTACATATAATGTACTATATACGTTATATATATAAATAAAAATATGAGCAAATATAAATAAATAAATATATAATAAATATATATTTTTTACATGATAATTATGTATATATATATATATATATATATATATATATATATATATGTATACATATATAAATATTGTTAAAAAGAAAAACAAATAAATCCAAATAAAAATGGATAAAATAGTACAAAATGTACTATATATATATATATATATAAAATGGATATTTAATTAGCAATATATTTACACTCAAAGTCAAGCTACAGAGAAAGAAAGAAAGAAAGAAAGAAAGAAAAAGAAAGCTGAAATTATGTATATATTAAAATGTACATATACTATATATATGTTATGACATGTTAAATTTACATTATATTGATTACGTATTATAAAATAGAAATATTGTTAAAAAGGAAAGAAATGTATAAATAAATTTAAATAAAAATGCAAAATATGTAATGTATTATCTATCTATCTATCTATCTACATACATACTTTTACATTATATTCATGTATACTTATTTTATATTTATTTATGTATTTCATTCTGTAAAAGATATTCTCATTTATTCTATATCATTTTTACACTTATGGTATATATAAAAGTTTTCATATAAATCGAACATTTTAAAATCAAATCTTTCACAGTACAACATAACACCATAAGTAGATAAATCACTCCACACCTACCGAAGAGTCGCTAATATATATATGTATATCACTTCGATGATTTTATGATGACAGACATGAGTTAAATATTTTCACAGTCACACACGATTAGCTAATAAAGCACATGGATTGGGTTCAGAGGCGGCGAGAGTGTGTATCTGTGGGAATATGTCTGTTTTAAGGTCTTTGCCATCTGGGTCCACATGCTGAGAGCTGGAACAAAAGGCCAAGAAAAGGAAGTTACAAGGAGAGGCGACCCAAAATAACGAGTGAAAAGAAAAACAGTAGGAGGGAGGGAAAGACAAATAAATGAATCACAGGTGGAGCTGAGACTAGATGCTACGACATACACCTGACAACACAGAGTCACACAACAACACCAACGCACACTCCTGTAAGTCCAGATCTGTTTTTGTGCTACTGTCACATGAGTAAATCAACCCACTCCCACACAAATACAAGCACACTGGACGGGAACATAGGTCATTTACCCTAAACTAAGCATGAGGGGTGGATGTGATGGTGTACAGCGGCCCCAAAAATGTTTTGGACACTTAAAGGAATAGTTCACCCAAAAATGAGCTGACAATGTATTCACCCTCAGGACATTCAAGATGCAAATGTGTTTGTTTCTTCGTCAGAACAGATTTGGAGAAATTTCACATCTCTTGCTCACCTATGGATCCTCTGCAGTGAATGGGTGCCGTCAGAATGAGAGTCCAAACAGCTGATAAAAATATTCCAAAAGTAATTCACAACACTCCGGTTAAGTTAACATCTTGTGAAGCAAAAAGCTGCATGTTTGTAAGAAATTAAGAAGTTTTTTACTTCTATCAGTAAACTCCTGTCTCCATAATATTGCAGGCACCAATGTCTCATCTGAATCAGGAGAGAAATATGCACAGATCAAGCACTATTTACAATGGAAGCCCGGTTCCACAACTGAATAATATGACTTTTTAGCTCATAATCATGACTTTTCTTGTAATTACGAGTTTACATCTCCCAATTCTGACTTTTTTCCCTCAGAATTGTAAAACATAAAATCACAATTAGAACTTATAAAGCCAGAATTGTTAAACATACTCTCGCAATTCCAAGAAATAAAGTCAGAATTGTTCTGCAGTTTATATCACGCAATTCTGACCTTATAACATGCAACAAGTTTATATCTCTTTATATAGAATTTAATGAAAAAAGTCTGAATTGCGAGATACAAACTCACATTTGCAAGAAAAAAAACATAAGAATTGCACGTTTTAATCTCATAATTGTGACTTTAATTCTCCCAATTGTGAATTTATATCATGCAATTCTTAGAAAAAGTCAGAACTGTAAGTTTATATCTGGCAATTCCGACTTTATAACTTACAGTTGCAAGTTTATATCTCAAAATTTTGAGAAAAAAAGTCAGAATTGCAAGATATAAAATTGCATTTGCAAGAAAAAAGTCAGAATTGCGTATTTTTATCTAACAATTCTGAATTTAACTCTTGCAATTGTGAATTTATATCATGCAGTTCTTAGAAAAAGTCAGAAATGTGAGTATTATCTGGCAATTCTGACTTTATAACTCATTATTACGAGATTACGTCTCACAATTCTGAGAAAAAAAGTCAGAATTGCATGCAATAAGTCACTCACAGTCACTCAAAGTCAGAATTGCAAGTTTATACCTGGCAATTTTGACTTTATATCTCGCAACTGAGTTTACATCTCACAATTTTGAGAAAAAAAGTCAGAATTGCATGAAAAAAGTCAGAATTGCAAGATACAATCTCGCTTTTGTAATTATGAGTAATTACGAGTTCATATCTCACAATTCTTTAAAAAAACCTTTTCTAAAAATTTGTATTCAGTGGCATAAGTGGGCTTCCATACTTTACTGTTTATGAAAACAACTCTAAATAAATATGTTGGTGGATTTTGATGTGAGAGGACAACATGGGATGGACTTTTTCACTGGAGGAAGCGTTATTATGGATTATAGACTATAGATATTATAGTTTATTATAGATATTATAGATAATATTATAGATATTATAGATTATAGATATTTTGGCCAGAAGCGATGGTTTAAGGTTTAAAAGCCTTAATGATGAATTTGTTTTTAATGATAAATTTGTTTTTTACAAACACGCAGCTTTTCTTTTCACAAGATGTTCATTGATGGACTGAAGGGGTGTGGATTACTTGCAAATTATTGTGATGTTTTTCATCCGCTGTTTGGACTCTCATTCACTGCAGAGGATTCATTGGTGAGCAAGTGATGAAATGCTACACTTCTCCAAATCTGTTCTGATGAAGAAACAAATTCATCTACATCTTGGATGGCCTGAAAGTGAGTAATGTTTCTGAGGTCAGTGGATGTTTATGCGACTAAACAGATTACAGACTCTTTGTGTAATCATAAATTAATGAGCAAATAGCAAAACATCCAATTCGATTCATTTTCTCCATGATGTCACCATCACTCTGTGTGTTTGACTGCGGTGTACCACAGCCGTTTGCTTTTTGTGTAACATTAGTAGCGTGTATTTTGCCATCCTGAGTGAAATTCTACCCTCTGCACGCCGTCTGCATAATACTTCTTCAAATAAACTGCCCTCAGCTTCTTCCTCTACGCAATACCAGTGGTATTTTAGCACTGCTGATAAACTAATGTAGTTGCTGTGATATTTCGAATTCATTTTAATTGTTATATTTTGTTTTTATTTGTATTTATTTGTATTTTTTATCATTTTTTTAAACGATTAGTTTACTTCCAGAACAAAAATTTACAAATAATGTACTCACCCCCTTACCATCAGAGATGTTTATGTCTTTCTTTCTTCAGTCGTAAAGAAATTAAGGTTTTTGAGGAAAACATTTCAGATTTTTCTCCATATAATGGACTTCAATGGGGATCAACAGATTAAAGGTCCAAATTACAGGTTCAATACAGCTTTAAATGACTCTACGAGCAAATGCTCGTCTTGCGCTTGACGTAGGCGGAAGTACCGACCGAGCGAACATGCAAAGAAAAAAGGGTAAAACAACCATGTCGGATGATTTTGAAGTTGGAGGAAAAAATGACATGGAGTTTTCCGCCCTACCCTACCTTTTTTAACCGAAGTACACAGACAAAGAACAAACAACGCGTGACTTTTCCAACGTGATTACTTAAGGAGTGAAGTCCAGAGCTAGTGCAAGACAAGTATTTGTGGTTAAAAAGTAAATTTTTTTTTTTTTTTAGAAAATGACCGAACGTTTCGATAAATAAGACCCTTATTGCTCATCTGGGATCATGTAGAGCCCATTTGAAGCTGCACTGAAACTGCAATTTGGACCTTCAACCCATTGGCTCCCACCGAAGTCCACTATATGGAGAAAAATCCTGGAGTGTTTTCCTCAAAAACCTTTATTCCTTTGTGACTGAAGAAAGAAAGACATGAACATCTTGGATGACATCTTTAAATTTTTGTTCTGGAAGTGAACTTCTTTAAATTCTATAAGAGAACCAATCCTTTAAACTAGAGATGACGTGTAATAGAAAGTCAATGGCAGCATATTCGCGGTGGGTGTGTTTCAGATTTCGGTACTGTTGGCCACACGGGGGGGGGCGGTGGTTTGGCAATGCTGATATCACTTCCTGTCTTTGTTTCTGACGATATTTTCAGGCTTTGGAATGTAATTCCTCAGAGACATCAATTTAAAGGAGAACAACTAATGTGGAAGTCTAAACTCTATCAACATCTTGTTTCATTCATGTCTACCTCACTCAATGCATAGAGTTGTCATTTAAACATGAAATATGGTGTCTGAACTTGTGTTTCAGACAACATGACTCTATATTTTCAGCATTCAGAGTTCATAGTCTACGTGTAAGAGATTTTTTTTTCTCTGTAGGAAACGTCTGTCAGCACTGAAGTGATTTGAGGGTTACTGCACATTTTCCACCCAACATTAATATCACTCTGTGTGTGTGTGCGTGTGTGTGTGTAAACGTAATTCTTTCTGTCGAACAAACCAACTTAGATCAGCACATAATGTTTTTGCATTGTGCAATTTATGTGATGTAAAGCTAAATTTTCAACATCGTTACTTTAGACTTCAGTCACATTATCCTTCGGAAATCATTCTAATATGCTGATATGCTACATTTCTTATTATTATCACTGTTGAAAACAGTTACATTTGTAATGTGTGGAATATGTCAAAACCGTGCTACATTTATTTTGATGGAAAAAGTAAAAGCATCTTCAGACCTTCAATACTGAAGTCGCTCTAAACACACTCACACACTGTTCACCTCATGAAGTCACACCTCCAGGGCGCAAGGTTCATTAAAACGTGTCAGAGCTGTCACTATCTGTGACTTTCTGTCAGCAGAGCTATTAACTAAAATAACACACATGCACACACACCTGGGGTGGATTATGGTAATGCATACCATACATCGTAAACACAAATATCAGTTGTTTAACTGAATAAAATGCATGATAATACAAGTCCGGTCAAGCAGATATTTGCATATGAATAGTAATGAACCTCTGATTGGTTCCTTATGCGACGCATAACAGTGCAAGCAGCTAATCATCTGTGAGAAGTACTATAGAGATGAAAAGCATGACCTCTGATTTGTCGTGTCAGCACCTGAGCAGCAATAACACGCGTGAATGAAAACTGAGCAGCCAAACTCCAAACACATGTCTGGAATGACACACTAACTATTATATATGAAAGAAACTAGAATGTGCACTGCTGAAAAATGTGGAGTCACCAAGGCAGCATTTAAAATCATTAAAAATTATGAAATATTATTACAATTTAAAACTAGATAAAAAAGTTTGTCAAGACAAACTTTAAGTTACCGGAGCTACTGGAGATCTACCTTGATTAGCATGTGACTAGCATGTTATTAGCATGATCAGCAAGTTACTAGCATGTTGTTAGCATGATTAGCATATTACTAGCATGTTGATAGCATGTTTAACATTTTACTTGCATGATTTTCAAATTACTAGCATGAGTCTAGCTTGATTAGCATGTTTCCAGCATGATTAGCATATTTAGTATGTTTCTAGTATGATTTGCAAGTTACAAGTATGTTGCTACCACGATTCTGTATTGATTAGCATGTTTCTAGCGTGATTTGCATGTTACTAGCATGTTGTTAACATGTTACAAGTATGATTTGCAAGTTACTAGTATGTTGCTACCACGATTCTAGCATGATTAGCACGTTTCTAGCGTGATTTGCATGTTACTAGCATGTTGTTAGCATGATTTGCAAGTTACTAGCACATAACTAGCATGATTCCAACATGATTAACGTTTCTAGCACGTTGTTAGCATGATTCTAACGCAATTTGCATGTTACGAGCCTGTTGTTAGCATGATTAACAAGTTACTAGCATGTTGTTAGGATGATTCTAGCATGATTAGCAAAGTTACTAGCATGCTGCTAGCATGATTTGCAAGTTACTAGCACATTACTAACATGATTCTAACATGATTAACATGTTTCTAGCATGATAAGCATGTTTAGCATGTTTCTAGTATGATTTGCAAGTTACTTGTATGTTGCTACCACGATTCTAGATTGATTAGCATGTTTCTAGCATGATTTACATGTTACTAGCATGTTGTTAGCGTGATTTGCAAGTTACTAGCACATTACTAGCATGATTCTAACATGATTAACATGTTTCTAGCATGTTGTTAACATGCTTAACAAGTTACTAGCATGTTGTTAGCATGATTCTAGCATGATTGTCATGTTACTAGCATGTTACTAACGTGTCGTTAGCATGATTAGCAAGTTACTAGCATGTTAACATGATTCTAGCATTATCATGTTAGCATGTTTCTAGCATGATTCTAACATGATTATCATATTACTAGCATGTTTCTAGCATGTTGTTAGCATGTTTCTAGCATGATTAGCATGTTACTAGCATGTTGTTAGCACGATTAGCAAGTTACTAGCATGTTTCTAAAATGATTAACAAGTTAGTTTGAATGAGTTTAAATGGATTAGAAATAGTACATAGAAGGGAAGTTTGATTGAGTCTCAAGGAATTCTGGGAGTTTTGACAGTTTGAACAGTCTGAGTTTGGAGTTTGTAGAGTTAAAACTCTAGGAATTAGAGTTGATAATTTAGTCTCAGAAGTAGTATAATAATAAATAAATAGCATTTCAATAACTTGTTTTCTATTTGAATATATTTTAAACTGTAATTTATTTCTGTGATGCAAAGCTGAATTTTCAGCATCATTACTCCAGTCTTCAGTGTCACATGATCTTTCAGAAATCATTCTAATATGCTGATTTGCTGTTTAACATATACTGAGCACTGATATATTTAACAGTAGTTATATTTATACTATTTTAATACTTTTTGTAGGATTTTGTAGGCACTGTATAATATAAACTGTGCAGTAAGTATGTTAAATAAGTGAAAGAAATAATGTGAGAGTTTAAAAAACACTTGTCACTGCTGGAAAAGTGAACATACTATCCACTATGTATATGCGTGTGTGTATGTGTGTATGTGTGTGTGTGTGTGTGTGTTATTAAAGAGATTCAGTGTCTAAACAGTATAACTTCCAGGAGTCAATGTGAGTTCAGGAACAGCAGACACATGTTCTTCTGCCTTTCACTTAGTTTATTTCTCTTTTCTCCTTTCCAACTCTCATTTTCTACCGTCCTCTCCCAGAGGAACATTACTCAGAAGCTGCTTAGATAATGAATTTCTCACTTATGATTCATTACATTAACAACTTCTAAAAATCTTAGTAGAAATAAGAGACAATTGTTGAGAACATAGAGTAACGTAAGAGTACAGTGCATTTAATTAATAGAGGAATTAAATATCAGACAGATTTTCTTTGGAAGAATTTTATGAGTTCTATGACTTTAGATTCTGTATTTCATCAACTTCTCTTTTTACAGTAAAGAGTTGGCATGGATACCGTAGCAACGCCAAGGTTGTGGGTTAGATTACCAGGAATGCATAAATTAATGAAATGCATACCTTGGATGCAATGTGAATTGCTTCGGATAAACGCATCTGCCAAATGCATGATTGTTAAGTAATACTATCATAATTAAATATTAATGTAAATTGTGGTTTCAGTTGTGTCTTCAAATGTGTCTGCATTCCTCTCTGGAAGTCAAAGCTGACAGAGATATTCTGCGAAGCATTATGAGTGTACTGTAGATGTGTGTGTGTGCTGTTCCACTACTCCCTCAGCACTGAGGAATCTGGTTGCTATAATGAATGAGCCAATTTGACATATTTCCACAAACACACTCACACATGTAAAACCATATGTGCTCACACACACACACACACACCCACACACACACACACACACACACACACACACACACACACACACACACACACACGTGTCTTTTCCAGCGGTGACATGGGGCAGCAGGTTCCTGTTTGTTTCTGTTTGACAGGATTGTGCAAAACTGCTGAACGTCAGAGGATTTTTAAAGAGTTTATATAGTGAGATAATAATTATTTACAACTGAGATCTAAATGACATATGAATGCAGCTCAAGATCTATAAACATCATTTAATCATAAATATACTGCTGTTCAAAAGTTTGGGTCAGTATGATTTAAAAAAAAAAAATGCTCACCAAGGCTGCTTTTATTAGATCAAACAACACAGTAAAACCTGTAAAAACATGAAATATTATTACTATTTAAAATAACTCTTTTCTACTTGAATACATTTAAAAAATGTAATTCATTCCTGTGATGCAAAGATGAATTTACAGCATCATTACTCCAGTCTTCAGTGTCACACGATACTTCAGAAATCATGCTAATATGCTGATTTGCTCTTCAAGAAACATTTTTTTAATATTATTAAATATCAATATTTAAAACAGTTGAGTACATTTTTTCAGGATTCTTTGATTAATAGAAAGATCCAAAGATCAGCATTTATCTGAAATAAAAAGCTGTTTTAACATTATACACTATACCGTTCAAAAGCTTGGAGTCAGTGTTAAAAAAAAATTTTTTTGGAAAGAAATTATAGAAATTAATACTTTTATTTAGCAAGGATTCTTTAAATTGATCAAAAGTAATGATAAAAACATCAATAATGTTACAAAAGATTTATATTTCAGATAAAAGCTGTTCTTCTGAACTTTCTGTTCATCAAACAAACCTAAAAATAATCTACTCAGCTGTTTTCAAAATAATAATAACAGTTATAAATGTTTTTTGAGCAGCAAATCAGAATATTAGAATGATTTCTGAAGGAATGTGACTGGAGTATTGATGCTAAAAATTCAGCTTTGAAATCACAGGACTAAATTACATTTTGAAGTATATTCTAATAGAAAACAGGTATTTTAAATAATAAAAATATTTACACATTTTTAGTGTTTTTGCTGTACTATGGATCAAATAAATGCAGGCTTGCATTTATTTAAAAATCTTATTGTTCAAAAACTTTTGACTGGTAGTGTATGCTGATTTGCTGCTCAATAAACATTCCTTATTATTATCAAAATTGAACACAGTTGTGCTGCTTGATATTTTTGATGAACAGAGAGTCTAAAAGAACATTTATTTTAAAAAAATGAAATATTTTGTAAAATTATGAATGTCTACAGTCAGTTTTGATCAACTAAACACATCTTTCCTGAAGAAAATTATAAAAAAAACAGACAGATAGATAGATAGATAGATAGATAGATAGATAGATAGATAGATAAACAACCTCAACAACAAAGCTCAACAACTTGAAAGCTTTAAAACAGGAAATCCTGAATGTCTTAGTCAAAGCAAACAAAAATAAAAACACAGATTTCACACAGGATTATGGAAATTAGAAGTTGATTGTCCGTAACAATAATATTTACTTCATGTCTTGCCCTCCCCATCATCCTCTTCTTGAATAAACAGTTTAAATAAATAATTGTTTCATTAGTAATATACAGATTAATCAATCAAATAATGTCAGAAGACAAAAAAGTAGTATTATCTGAAAATAAAATTAAAATGAACATGTTGCTTTTATAATTAACAGTAAACATGCATCTGATCACACTCCGATCAGCAAAAGCATGAGAGATGATTTTGTCGTCTCTCGTTCACTCTCTAAATCCCCGTCCGCCACTTTCCCGCCCCGCTCTCAGGCTGACGCAGGACTCTTTCCTTTAAGCTCTTACTCTCATTGTTCACTGTGACCCAAAGCACAATCTTCCACTTCCACACACTTCCTGCTTCCTGATTCACAGGAAACGCTGTGCAGAGCCATTTCCTCCACTTATTTGGACTAATACATTCAGAATCAGACTCTTTCGTTCTTTCTCTAACACACTTACAACCATAAATATGTAGATCAAAGAAAATCTTTTTCAACCGCTATGTGGGTGTGTGTGGATCTAAACACACATCAAAAAAACAATTAAACCCTGTAAGCATTACAATGTTGATGTGTCAGGTCTGGCCGCATGAATGCTACGTCTACCAGAGCTCTTTTCGGGTCTGATTTAATCTGATGGTTCAAATCACCATCCCATAACTCAAAACCCCCACCCACAGCCATTAACGAGCCTTAAAGCGATAGTTCCCTCAGAATGGAAATGCTGTCATCATTTACTCACCCTCATGTCCTTCCAGACCAGTATGACTGACTTTCGTCTGTGGAAAATAAAAAGAGAAATATAGCAGAAACATGTGGAATGATGTGGTCAAGCTCCAAAAATAGACAGTTATGTGTCCATTATGTGTCCATGATTCTGCACTGATTATTGCAATTGTTCTACAGCTAAAACAGTAGTACATGACATTATAACAATAAATCAAACAGTAAATGTCATTTTAAAGGTCAGAACTGACAGGAATCTCTCCTTATGGTCTCACTTGCACTGTTTCACTTCCATATTCAGGTAGAGTTGAAGTCAAGTTTACATACACCTTGGATGAATCTGAAAAATGTTAATTATTTTACCAAAATAAGAGGGATCATACAAAATGCATGTTATTTTTTATTTAGTACTGACCTGAATAAGACATTTCACATAAAGACACTTACATATAGTCCACAAGAGAAAGTAATAGTTGAATTTATAAAAATTACCCCGTTCAAAAGTTTTCATATGCTTGATTCCTAATACTGTGTTGTTACTTGAATGTTCCACAGCTTTTCTTCAGAAAAGTCCTTCAGGTCCCACAAATTCTTTGTTTTTTCTGCATTTTTATGTATTTGAACCCTTTCCAACAATGACTGTATGATTTTGAGGTCATCTTTTCACACTGAGGACAACTGAGGCACTCATATGCAACTATTACAGAAGGTACAAACACTCACTGAGGCGTCAGAAAGAGACACAATGCATTAAAAGCTGGGGGTGAAAACTTTTGAATCAGGGTAAATTGAACTTATTTTGGCTTCTGGGAAACATGTAAGTATTTTCTGTAGATTCTAAAGGGCAGTACTAAATGAAAAAATATAACATTTAGGTAAATTAGGAAAAATTTACACATCTTCATTCGTTTCAAAAGTCCCCCCCCCCAACTCTTAATGCATATTTTTTCCTTCTGGCGCATCAGTGAGTGTTTGAACCTTCTGCAATAGTTGCATATGAGTCCCTCAGTTGTCCTCAGTGTGAAAAGATGGATCTCAAAATCATACAAAAAAGTTGGAAAGGGTTCAAATACACAAAAAGCTGAAAAACCAAACAATCTGTGTGACCTGAAGGATTTTTATGAAGAACAGCGGCCAGTTTAATTGTTCAGGGCAAACAAGGGACTCATGAACAACTATAAAAACACAGCTGTGGATCATTCAGGTAACAACACAGCATTAAAATCAAGCATATGTAAACTTTTGCACAGGGTCGTTTTTATATATTCAACTATTATTTTCTCTTGTGAACTATATGTAAACATACTTTATGTGAAATATCTTATTCAGGTCAGTACTAAATAAAAAATAACATGCATTTTGTATGATTCCTCTTATTTTGGTCAAATAATTACCTTTTTGCAGATTCTGCAAGGTGTATGTAAACTTTTGACTTAAACCGTAAATTATAGGTCCAAACTGGCGGTGTTTCTCCAGATCATCACAGTATGTTTGTGGTCCGATAGAGACGTGATTACCCGTGGAGGGACTTGAGGGGCATGAGGGGAGTGTTTGTGCAGGCCAGAGGGGTTTATCAGCTCCAAACACTTGCAGGATTTCCGGTTTGGGATTGTCCGTCCAATTCCTGAGCTCCACAGGAAGCGCGGAATAAAAAGCAGGAGAAAAACGCCCAAAAGCATCTCATTCCTCGCCAGTCGGTTTACGGGGAGCATCGAGATTTTGACCGCACGGTGCTCTTTATCAGAGAGAAGAAGAGTTTATAAGAAATGGTGGCGATGGAGAAGCGCGTCAGAGAGCGCGACAGGTGGATCGAATGGCAACGAGCTCAGCGAGAGATCACGTGATTTTATTGACAGGGTGAGTGTATAAACATATTTTTATATTAGCATGGGGATTTTCTTTGATTACACTTTCGGTAAGCCATTGAACATTATATAATGAGTAGTTCGTATACAATTTAATATGTATGATATGTAAAATTAAACTTTCATGACTTTAAGTCTCATAACTATTTAAACGGACGACGTAAAATTAATATGCATGTGTTTTTTTATGGCAACACGTAATTAAGAAAACTTCAAAAATACTTAAATACACTCATTTAAACACGTATGATAATTAATTGTATAATACTAAATAAATAAATGATTAAAAATCGAAAATTTAGAAGATACACTACCAGTCAAATGTTTTTAGACAGTAAATTTTTTTTTTTAAAGACGTCTCTTCTGCTCACCAAGCCTTTGATCCAAAGTACAGCAAAAACAGTAAAATTGTGATTTTTTTTTTTACTATTTACAACTGTTTTCTATTTAAATATATTTTAAAATGCAATTTATTCCTGCAATTTTAAAGCTGAATTTTTAGCATTATTACCCAGTCACATGATCCTTCAGAAATAATTCTAATGTTCTTATTTGCTGCTCAAAAGCATTTATTATTATTATTATTATGTTGAAAACAGCTGAGTAGATTTTTTCAGGTTTCTTTAATGAATAGAAAGTTCAGAAGAACAGCTTTTATCTGAAATAGAAATCTTTTGTAACATTATAAATGTCTTTATCATCACTTTTGATCAATTTAAAGCATCCTAGCTAAATACAAGTATTAATTTCTATCATTTCTTCCACAAAAAAAGGGAAAAAAAATCTCCAAGCTTTTGAATGGCATAGTGTATAACATTCAGAGGAATAAATTACATTTTAATATACTAAAATATACTAAAATAGAAAGCAGTTGTGTTAAATAGTGAAAATATTTCACAATGTTACTGCTTTTTTTTTTTTTTTGAATTACCGTAAGTTGGTCAAAAAGGGTTAAAGCTTCATTGCTTTTCTCTTTTTTCCTTCTTTCATTTCTCCGGTTTATTTCACGGTGTGTGACCCGGTAAACCGAGCTGCTGCGGGTGAATTCCAGCAGCGGTGACGTCACGCGGCGCGAGGGTCTCCCGTGAGCTCTTGCGTGAGCGTTTCTCTCGGGACGTCCCGGTGAAGGAGGGGCAGTAGTGGAGTGGTTACCCCCCGCACGCTTTGACAGTTCTGAGAGAACTGAGTGTGCAAAAAACTCCTAAACACGGAGAGACGAGCCACGGGAGGCACGCACAGGAATTACGAGTCTTGTGCCAGTTCGAGTTTGGGCACATGCGTGTTTTTGGACTATTCATAAGATTATTTCAGCCCTGTCCTTTGAGTTTGGTGGAAAACTGTTTTTGGGACGCGCTGGGGGACCAGTCTCTTTCTTTCTTTCTTTCTTTCTTTCCCCTCTTACATCCACGTACGAGCGGTTAATCTCGTGAACAGGAGTGATCCAGTGAGTCTTTGTATGCATATTATATTTTTAATTGTTTATGTAAATTCATGCATGCATCATGCACTTCATTATTATTTATTAGCGTATGCATCAGCTTAGTACAGATCATTATGTATGTGAGTGTGTGTTTTACTATAATCATAATTAGATTAACTGGCTCCACTGTGAATCTGTGAATGGTCGCATATTATGCTGTAGAGAAACAGCGCCGCCTGCTGGTCGTTTAGGTCAAAGCGTTTAGACTGCATATTAACAAACCATGTTCAGAATAGCATACTACTCTCACTATTTGAACTATGTAGCATGCATACTGTACAAAGTTTGCATAAAATACTTTCATAACCAAAATGCACAATGCAACATGCTTGACTTGATTTTACATTTCCAATGTGATGAATTGCTTTTAGCAATTTCTTTTAAAATAGTTAAGCAAACTACAACTATAAATGCATGATATTGCATTTTGTTTCACATACTACTTTTTAAGAAATAGCATGCAGTATATACTGTACACTAAGCAGTATGTGAGCGTTTCATTCCAAACATAACCAAACCGCCGGCCCTCCATTAGTCGTAACTGCTTCCTCTTCTAATTAGTGCCATTATTTGTGATTATATGCAGTGATGTGAATCTAAATGCTGGTGTATGTTGACATACAGAGTTTTTCATTCATTTTGAGGCATTTTTTGTGGTTTAAATGTATGTAATTATACACACATACAGAATATTATTCCACACTGCATTTATGTTTAAAAGAAGTAAAAATATCTTAATGGAAAAATAATTATGTAGATGTATTAACAGATCTCTGTCTACCAATTTATGCTCCAAACAAGAAAGTAAAAAAATAATTTATCCCCATTGAATTATATTTTTTTGTTCCTACCCCAAAAGTCAGATTTTAATTTTACATTTATGCTTTTAGCAGATGCTTTTATCCAAAACAACTTGCAAAAAGAAACAAAGGAACATTTGTTCTTGTTTCAAGTATAAACTCACTTAATTTTGATTAAAAAAAATACTGAGTGAGGGATTTCTTTTTTGAATTGTACACATGCTGCTTTGTGATTGTGGACGTTTGCACCGTTATATCTTTTCTTTATTCTTCCTTAAAGGAACAGTTCATCCAAAAATTAACCTTTTACTGAATTTACTCACCCTCAGGACATCTGGATGTAGATGAGTTTGTTTCTTGGAGAAATGTAGCATTATATCACTTGCTCACCAATGGATCCTCTGTAGTGAATGGGTGCCGTCAGAATGAGAGTCCAAACAGTAATCCACACCACTCCAGTTCAGTTAACATCTTGTGAAGTGAAAAGATGCACGTTTGTAAGAAACAAATCCATCATTAAGCCGTCTTGTTTGAATCAGGAGAGAAATATGCACAGATCAAACACCATTTACAAGCAAAAAAAAACAGCTTTGAACAAACATTTTGGTGGATTTTGATGTGAGAAGACAACAGGAGATGGACTTTTCCACTGGAGGAAGAGTTATTATGGATTATGGACTTATATTTTGGCTGGACACAACAATTTAAAGTTAAAATGCTTTAATGATGGGGTTGTTTCTTACAAACACACAGAGTTTTCTTCACAAGGCATTAATTGATGTCTTATTTTGGATAATGGTGATGTTTTTATCAGCTGTTTGGACTCTCATTCTGACGGCACCCATTTACTGCAGAGGATCCACTGGTGAGCAAGTGATGTAATGCTACATTTCTCCAAATCTGATGAAGAAACAAACTCATTTGCATCTTGGATGGCCTGAGGATGAGTACATTTTCAGCAAAATGGGTGAACTGGTCTTTTAATTGTTATCTCTCAACATGCTTGAGAATCTATTGGTTGTAAGCCGGAGTTTATTTTCGACGATGCACAATGTGTTACGCACACCGCCGCTCAAATAGTGTGAGTCAGAGATCTGGCAGCATTTACATACGACACGTGGTAAGTGTTTACATATGACACCGATCAGATGAATTGCGGGAGACGTACACATATACAGCGTCTGTAACCGAAACAGCCTGTAGGTACGGACTCTGTAGAAATCATTAAGCGTTTGGCAGGAGATCTGTGTGAAAGTCATCCAGAAGTCCTAAACCACTTTACTGCCTCATTGTGGTGTCGGACGCTCAGCGGTGGGCCGGCCAACTCAAACTGCAGACAAGTGAAAACATTATCTGACCCACAATCCTTAGGCTGAGATGTCAAACCTCACCAGTGCTGTGGAAAGTGTTGTTATCTTAACAAATCTGATATTAAACAAACAGACGCAGATGGAGAAAACAGTGTAACGCATCTGAGATGGGGAATCGTACACTTCAACACATTTCAGCTGAACTTCTGTAATGTTGGCATGTTGCTAAGCTAACAATACAATGCTGTCAATAGGCATTAAAATACATTAAAATACAAATATTGGCTGAATCTGGCTACATTTTAATTAGACTGGAAGTTTTTTGTCAATTCATTTACATACTTAAGTATATTCACTGTATCTTAGATAAGAAGGCAGGATAATCATGCTGTCTTTATGTTAGCATGTTACTAAGCTAATGCTCAAAATAAGCATCAAATACATTTAAAAACACAATTACTAGTTAAAAACATTTTCTATTTAGATTACACTATAAGCCTTGTCTAAAAGAAGTACACGTTACCATACTTTTAAAACTTTAAAAGAATATACTTGTGAACTAAATGTAATGTTTTCAGACATTAAAATGCATGTTGCATTTATTAAAATGTATATTAAATGCAGTTATTTAAACCTAAGAGTGTTTTGACATAAGTAGGACTTAAGTATACATTTTATGTAATTTCATATTTACTTCCACTGTCTTTGAAATATACTGCCAAATGCACGGACAAGCCTTTAATTATTGCAACTAAAATGTCTATTGAAATTTTTTCCATGCATATAAACATTGAAATTGCAATTTAGAAATTTTAAAAATCTATAATTACTTTAAATGACAATATCAAATAATCAAATAACACTATAGTTAAAATTATAATCAAATATTTAGTATGTTAGCCAGCACATCAAAACAAGTATACTTCAAAGCATGAGTCAAAACATTATTAAAACATAATTATTTAAAATGCACTTTAAAGTAAAACTTAAGTTGCATTTTATTTCAATATATTACCTTCAAATATAATAAAATAAGATTTAAAGTACACTACAACTACACATTCAATACTATTATGTGCCATAATTTTTCACAAAAGTATGCTGGGCCCTAAATTTGTTTTATTTTCCAAATTCTGTTTTTTCCATTTTAATTTTTCTAGAATCTGTTTTAATGGTTAAAAAACAAAAAGCATGTCCAATTAATTGAAATCATAAAACTTGCACAATTTAACACCAATTTTTAGAAGTTTAACACTTTTAAGACTACACGAAATAACTTATTAATTTCTTAAAATTAATAAATTTTCTGGATTCCATTTAATGGTTTTATTAAATTTTAATAACCAAAAGCATCTCTAATTTATTGAATTTACTAAAAAAATAGTAATAATAATTTATTGTTATTTTATTTTGTTTTTCATTTTTTTGATAAATTCTGGTAAATATTTTCTTCTGGTAAATATTCCTTAAAAGTAATGTTTTAATAATGCATTTATTATTAATAGTACTATCATTACATTAAGTAATATTTTTCTGTCACTGTTTCTTCAAGTTAAACCGAACTTTTATTTTGACGGGTTGCTGTGAAGACCTTTAAGTTCTGTTTGTATACCATATGATACAATTTTTCTAAAAAGATATATGGATTCATATTTACATAGACTTTTTGTGGCATAATATCTGCTAAAAATTATTCAAATTCCATGACATTCAGTGTTATACAGTAAATAAAATGTTTATGAGTGGATTCCACGATTCTGTCAATGTTTTCTGCATTGTTGAAATCATAGGGCCCTAAGTATGTTTTGTTATTGAATGCATACTGAGTTCACTGAGTTTATTGCAATGCATTCTGGGTTTATACTTGATTCTGCCTTAGTATTTAGTCAAAATGTAGTCTTTTTGAATTTTGTTGTCTCGTTTAAAAAAAAACAAACATTACATTAGGAGATGTGATGTCTTACAAAGCTGTCTATAAAACTCTTAATTGCATCTTGTTAGTCACTTTTGGAAAGTTTTCTAAAATCTAAAAATAAACTTAAAATAAGCTAAGTTTTCCTCGCTAACTCATTCTGTCCCAGAGGTAAATCCAAAAACGAAGTGCAGACTTTAGCATCCCACACACAAGACAAAACCATTAAACACAGAACAGGAGTAAGATGGGTCGTTAATCTCCAGAAAATATGAGACGAGAGCTCATTTAAAGTGCTTTCTACTCAAACACACACACATACACACAGGTGTGGTAGGTATAAGAGCTGCAGCTTTAGGGTTGTTGTCAAAAGCTCTCCGGGGAACACAGAGATCTGCTTTACACCGCGCTCTAAACCTGAACTCATTAAAGCAGCAATAACCTAATGATTACTGTAAGCTGTTCAAGATGAGAGAACGCACGTGTGTGTACATGCTCACATTCAGATGAACTCATGAAGAGAAATGACTTTTAATATAGTTGGCTTTGTGAAGTCTCATTTTTGTCAGAAAAAGAGATTTGTAAGTCACATGCATGTGTGCGACGCTGTTTCAGTAATCAAAGCCATGTTTTTAATAACGTGTTTTTATTAAAATAATATTTAATACCTATATAACCTGAAATCTTAACGTTACAGATATAAACACAGAAATATGTCTTCATTACATCCAAATGAAAATGAAACCACTAGTTGTAGCTGCGTTATGAGTTATGATCTGATTTAGTTTTAAAGTAAACAAACTGAAGTTTCTCAGCATTGATTTCACTCGATATATCCGGGGAGTTTAGACACCTTGTGGAGAAAATGATGGTACGACATTTGGTTTAAAGGAGATTTACAGATAATGTACTCACCCCCATGTCTGTCTTTCGTCAGTCGTAAAGAAATTATGTTTTTGAGGAAACCATTTCAGGATTTTCCATATAATGGGCTGCTATGGTGACCCGAGTTTGAACTTCCAAAATGCCGTTTAAATGCGGCTTCAGACGATCCCAAATGCGGTTGTAAACGATCCCAGCCAGGAAGCAGGCTCTTATCTTGCGAACCGATTGGTTATTTTAATAATAAAAATACAATTTACATACTTTTTAACCTCAAACGCTCGTCTTGTCTTGCTGTGCGTTAACTCTGTATTCTGGTTCAAGACAATTAGGGTATGTCGAAAAACTCCCATCGTATTTTCTCCCTCAACTTCAAAAATCATTTCAGAATCATCCTACATCGCTACAGAAGTACCGACCCAGTCTTTGCAAAGTGAACATGCGAATAAGATCAAACACACTTAACAAAAAAAGTTAAAACAGTGATGTAGGACGATTTTAAAGATGAGGGAGAACATGAGATGGGAGTTTTTCGACATACCCTAACTGTATTGAACGGGGAGAAAGCTGGCAGAGCAAGACAAGACGAGCGTTTGACATTAAAAAGTATATAAATAGTATTCTTTTAATTAAAATAACCGATCGTTTCACTAGATAAGACCCTTCTTCCTCGGCTGGGATCGTTTACAACCGCATTTAAACTGCATTTTGGAAGTTCAAACTCTGGGCACCATAGAAGTCCACTCTATGAAGAAAAATCCTGAAATGTTTTCCTCAAAAAACCATTTTTTTTACGACTGTAGAAAGAAAGACATGAATGTCTTGGATGACAAGGGGGTGAGTACAGTATCTGTAATTTTTTTTGTGCTGGAAGTGAACTTCTCCTTTAAGCCTACGCTTATATCCATCGCCATCTGTAAGCTCTTTCAGTAGCTGTAGTCATTGCATCAGTATATTAATTTTTCAAGTTGGGTTTGCGGTAAAAATAGCAAAAGGGTGGCGGCAGTAGCTCACCGAGTGCAACTATTTCACGTCATCGAAATAATGGCGCCCCCCATAGTCCAAAATATGTATAAAACAACGTACATTTTTTAAATAACATACGTCTTTCATGGGTTTTCTACTACATATTTCAGTAGGAGACATTGTTTAGGTTATATTCAAGCCATGCAAGTCTTAATACACGGGGTTTCCTTTATAAATGTAAGTGTGCGAGTATGTGTGTATTGTATTTATATACACAGATTTCTCAGAAGCATGTTCAGTTCAATCCACTGTGAACTGTAACAAAGGCCCTTTTAATGATGATTAATTGTCTTTGATTTTCTGGCTTTAAAAGTGCATTAACTCTCTCATGTATAAACATGAAACGGGTTGTAACTGTGTGTGTTTGGAGAATGATTATAAATGCGTGTTTTAATTCTTAATGTCTGTCTGAAGAACAGTTGTGTGTTGTATGTATGATGGGATCCAGCTGTTACTGCATAAATAACATTTCCAAATACTAGTTAAGAGCTCAGATCTTAGAGGAGGACGTTACTGTCCTCTGATGTGCTCATTATCAACTTATGTAACATATTTATTTTATTATTGTGATATATCATTGTTTGTATCATTATTTTAAATGTATTTTTATATTACTTTGAAAATAATGTTATGATTGTCTATCTATCTATCTATCTATCTAATCTCAGGTAGCTGATAGAGTTGGTGGTACCTGAAGGGGACAGACACAGTGAGCGAGCGACCTATAGACGGACAGAGAGAGAGAGAGATGTACATAGCGGTCCTGCTCTCCTCGTCTCTGTTTCTCCTGCATGTGACCTGCACGTCTCAGATTCACGGTCACCACGGGTAAATACACACACTGTTTGTCTGTAATGTCAGGAAGTGTCAATTCTCATGCTCTAAGGTCTCAGGGGTCAATATAAGGTCAAAGGTCAACGCATATAATAACAGCCAATTACATCAGACTGTCATGTCAAGTTACAAGTGATGGACAACAGAGCTTTTGATGCAAAAACAACAATGCAAATGTCTTTCCCAGCATTGCATGTAACACTTATTATATATATAATAAGTTTTGGGGTCAGTTGTTTACTGTTATGCAGCAAGGATGCATTAATCTGATCTTAACTGATTTCAACATTGATAATAATAATAATAATTTCTTGAGCAGCAAATTTAGCATGTTAGAACGATTCCTAAAGGATCATGTGACACTGAAGACTGGAGTAATGATGCTGAAAATTCAGCTTTGCATCACAGAAATAAATTACATTTTACAATACATTCAAATAGAAAACACTTCTTTTGAATTATAATAATGTTTCATAATTTTACAGTATTTTACTGTATTTCTAATCAAATAAATGCAGCCTTGGTGAGCAGAAAAGACTTTTTTCAAAGACATTAAAATCTTACCAACCTCAAACTGTTGAACAGTAGTGTATATAAGCAGTATTTGTGTGTATAATTGTGTGTGTGTGTGTGTTTTAGGAGGAGAGTGTGTGTTGGAGATGCCTGGAGTCGTCGTGTGTCTTACAGCACAGAGTCGTTTCTTCAGCCCGTACACAAACCCTACATCACCATGTGCCAAAACCACCGCATGTGTAGCACATACAAGTAAGAACACAAAAACACAATAAAACGCATACTGTATAACACTGCATAATGTATTAGCGTTTGACTGGACTGTGTGTTTTACAGGACAATCTACAGGGTTTCTTACAGGCAGGTGAGCAGAGCGCCTCCTAACTTACACATTTACCCAGAATGCTGTCCAGGATGGCGACGCATGCATTCACACAATTGCAACCAAGGTAATTGAAGTAATATCAGTTAACATTAACTCTGAATGTGTTTCACTTGCATTTATACCTGCATGTGTGTGTGTACTGACATATATTTCGTTCTCTGTAGCGGTGTGTGAGCAGTCTTGTGCAAATGGAGGCTCGTGTGAAAGACCTAATCACTGTGCATGTCCGAAAGGATGGATGGGACGATATTGTCAAACAGGTACTAAAAATGCACACTAACATTCAAAAGAAAGTTATTATTAATTATTATAAATTTTGTATTTAATATTAATTATATATATATATGTGTGTGTGTGTGTGTGTGTGTGTATATGTGTATATATATATATATTAATATATATATATAGACACACAATTATATATAATTACAAATTATTTCGCAATTCTACTAATATGTTATAGATATATAATTCTAAAAATCTGTGAAAATGTGATTTCAAAGGATTAAAAGTGGTCATGAAAAGTTAATTTTTGATTTTTTTTTGTGAAAAAGATTTACTAACGTAAATGGGCTTTGGGGGAAAAGACATCTTAAGATTTTATGATAAATTTTTCAAAGACTTTCAAAAGCCGTCTTTCTGTCTCAGATGTGGATGAGTGTAAGGAAGGTCATCATCGCTGCTCACAGAAGTGTATGAATACGGTGGGGAGTTATCGGTGTTTGTGTCAGGACGGATTCAGTCTGGCTGAAGATGAAATAACGTGTTCAAGAATTCCTGTTCCCTCCCCGTCTCCCGCCGGGCCTCCGAAAGCAGACGATCGCTCATCTAAAAGCCATGCTGGTAAGACACATATACATTATCATCAGCCACAGACGTACTGATGGAGAGACCCATCATCCACACTGGATTAACATTCAATGAATCCCCAGATAGAATTTCCAAATGTGAATATCTTTACAAAAAAGTTTAAGAATGTATATATTTATATGATAGTATAATTTATTTTTAATGTGATTTATTCTTTATTTTATTATTATTTTATTTTACTTTTAAATATATAATTGTATTTACAAAATATTTTAATTATTTTAATTTAAAGCATCAAAGTAGTATAGTCTTCTGTAAGACTATAGAAGAAGTTTAATAATGTGTCCTGTAACATTTTATTTTTGCTAATTAATTAATAGTAGTTTTATTTTATAGTTTTAATTTTATAGTTTAAATTAAATGAAATTTTATAGTTAAACTATATATTTAAATATATATTCAGAAATATATTTTTATTCAAATATAATTATATTTATATTTAAATACATATCTTTATTATTTTAATTTAAATCATTAAAGCATAAGTCAAGAATTATGACATTATTTTTTGCTAATTAATACATTTTTAATTAGAATTATTGTTTTATTGTATTATTTTATTCTTAAATATATTCATAAATATATTTTTATTTAAATATTATTATATTTGATGTATGTATATTTAATATTTTAATTATTTTAATTTAAATCATTAAAGCATAAGTCTGTAGAATTATAGCTATTTTTATTTGCTAATTAATTCATTTTTAATTAGAATTATTGTTGTATTATATATATGTTCATAATTGTTTTTAATTTAAATATAATTATAATTATATTTAAATACATATATTTAATATTTTAATTATTTTAATTTAAACCATTAAAGCATAAGCCTATTTTAAGTTGCTAATTAATTCATTTTTAATTAGAATTAAGGTTTTAGTTTAGTTTTATTTTATTTTTAACTATATATTTAAATATATTTACATAAATACATTTTATTTAATATATATAATATCATTAATATTTTAATTATTTTAATTTAAACCATCAAAGCATAAGTCTATAGAACAAGTTTTGTCCACATAAATTGCAAATCAAATATTTTATTTATTTATTTATTTATTTATTTTTTTTAAATATATATTCAAAGCATTAAAGTCTATAGAACATGTCGTCTAAAACTATTTGTGGAAGTGTATATGTTGCACACCAGTTTCCTTATTTCTATTAGACACTACAATTATATACTTTATTTGTGATTTTATCAGGACATAATTTACATACTTTTAAGTATGCAAGCATTGGGACACATTATATGCACATTATACTCAATATAAAAGCACAGATCCCTGTTTGCGTAGGTCTGAATGCATTAGCTTATAATTCATCATGCGTTCATACATTTATAAATGGCTGTGGCAGTTTTGGTCCCACATTCCTGACCACTTTTCTGTAACTGAAGTGTGGGAAGAGGACAATCTCAGATTCCCACTTTTCCATTGCACAAGGCATTGTGGGCAGTATTAACCCAAAAAGCATGCACAGATGCATACTTCACAAATCCACTGGAAATCCCAGCACTTTTTACATATGGCTTTTAAATGAGTAGAGACATGCTTATCCTAAACTTGCATACTGCTTAGAATGAATAGTACACTAAAAAGTGTCTCAAAAACACATAAGTAAAAATGGTATTAATACTTTACAGTGTCAGAAATGTGTGATTGTGAGTAAGCGTGAACTTTTATACCGCCGTATATGAGTGTGTGTTTCCCCTCGAGCGCCCCCTGCAGGTGGAGCCCTGACCAGCCTCACGGTTCATTATTACTTTTGGTACGCGCTATGCCACTCTCAACTCGTACCGTGAGTAATAGTGCACTGTGACTGGTGACCTCAGCAAACAACCACATGGACTGGACCACATCCATCTGAAAAACCACCTCAAAACCACAACAACAAAATACTTGAACATCCAACAGCTTATTTAAAAAGAGCATGTGGTTTCCTTAAAAAAATACAAGGCCAGACTGAAATGTGTCTCACTGAGCTTCCTTGTTAAGGGCATAATATCACTTCACAGAATGATTGTATTATATTTCTGTAACAGATCTTGACAATAATCAAGATTTTTACCTGTCCTTAAAAAAAAAAAAAAATTACACATTTGTATTATTTTATATATGTGGTAATTAATAATATAGAAATTATGTATAAATTAATTCTATAAAAATGAAGCCCTTTTATATGTATAAAACAGATATTTAATTATTATTAAAGTATAAATATCATTAAAATATATTATGTAACTATGACAACAACACACTTGTCCTTTTTTATAAAAATGACACATTTATAATATTTTATTTATGCATTATTTTAGTTAAGTAAATATAATATATAATAAAATAAAATAAAATATATAATTATGACAATTTTTTTTTCCTTTTTATAAAAATTAAACATTTATAATATTTTGTTATTTTAATTAATTATATATAAATTACATATAAATGATTTATATATATATAAAATGAATGCTGATATAAAATGAATATGTACAATTTTATATATACAAATTTACCTTTTATTACGAAAAAAACAAATATTTAATTATTATTAATTTATAACAACACTCTTGTCCTTTTTGTATTTTATTTATGCATTATTTTAATTAAATTTATAAAAATGAAGCCTTTTAGATATATATAAAATAATAAAATATATACAATTTTATTATTAAAATATATAACATAACTATGACAGATACACTTTTGCTTGAAAATGATATATTATAGTTGTTGTTAATATATTTAATGTTATGTATTATTTTAATATTATTAAAAGTTATTCATATTTTTTAATATTTTAGTTAGCTTTATTGTTTTTATTTTACTTAATCTATGAATATTAAACTTTTGCTTAAAAAGTATTTTAATTATTTCTATAATGATTATTTAATTACTATTTTAAATAACATATATTTATAATGTAATTAATATAATTAAATAATCATAATAATGTATTTTAAAATAATTAGAATTAGATTTAGAATGTCTTTATTGTAAAATAATTAATATGTTTAATTTTTATATTTTTTGGTTTTAGTTGATCTCTCTTTTTTTAGTTTTATCCTTTTTGTTTTATTTTAATATTACTATTTCATTTCAGTTTTAATTTATATTTCTAGGTTGTAATTTTAGCACTTTAACTTACTTTAGCAAACAGATTTCAGTTGGCGAGACAAGATGTCCAAGTTTAGTTTAGTTTTTCACATAATATTTGTATTTTATTACAGCTTTATTTCAGTTCACACAAATGTTTTTAATAGTTTTATTTACAACTTATTTTAAGCTCTAACATTACTGATATGCTCATAATGATCAGTCATAGTAATGTTTTTTTTAAACTGAGAAGCGTCTAAAATCCCTATGAGAAATGCTGAGTATTATCCTCTCCGTTCGTTTGCCAAATCTAGCTTGTGTCTTTAAGCCTGTTTGGCAGTGTCTCGCTCCTCTCCTCTCTTTTCCTTTGTTTCTTCCTTTTTTCTCTCTCCCTACACTATTTCATTTCTGTCTGTGATTTAAAAATAACAGCAGGATCAGAATCTCCTCTGGCCCTAGATAGTCATGTTTCCTAGCGACAGGCTAAAATAATCGCCACTCGTTCTGTCTGTTGGCCGGAGCTCAAACACACATTCCTGGAGTTTGTACAAGAGAGCAGCACATTTCAACATCTCAGCAATAATGTCTGAAATCACGCTAGTAGTAAGCTCAACGAAATGGGAATCTAGGTTTGGTGAAAATGTTTATGTTTTGATTAAAGGGAAAACATTTCAAAGAAAACCTCTAAGTGACCCCGTGCACTAGTTTCTCTGTTCCCACACTGGTGTTGTTGAGTTTGACCCGGAGTCACGCTCACACATCAGCATCTGTCTGCGGGACGTCCGCTGGGACTCAAGGTGTGAGATCAGATTACTTTAACCTGTCATCAGCCTTAATCACAGTTTTCACCAAATACTTTGTTTGGCGCAGTTACGCATTATTAATAATGGGATTAATGTAAAAATTCATAAAAATCAAATAAAAAATTATTTAAAATCTTTAATAAAATAATATGAGATGTCATGAAATGATATGTCATGTTTGTGACAGACCAGCAAGAGTTGTTCGCTTATTAGTTCAAATATTTACTACGGAAACAATGGTTTACACTAAATATATGATGTGCTACAGTTACTGTTGGAATGAATGAATAAATAAATAAATAAAGATAAGATTAAATTAAATATCCAAAAATATATTAAAAAAATACTTAATAATAAAAATATAACATTCATTTGATAAAACTTAAATTTATTTTTTTAAATATATAATTGAAATAAGTGTTATTCAGTTTACACTAAATATCTTCTTTGCTAGTCATGATTGCTATATATATATATATATATATATATATATATATATATAATTTAAGAATATAAACAATAATATAATATACAAATAACGTAATTTAAAATTATATAAAATGTATAACAAATGAAATGTATAAAAAAATATATATATATATATATATATATATATATACATTTTTTTATACCATTTCTAGAATAGAAAAAAGTAATAAATTAAAATAATTATTGAATGTCAACATTCATTTGGTAAAACTATGGATTTATATATATATATATATATAAATTTAAATAAATGTTATTCAGTTTACACCAAATATCATATTTGCTAGTTACTATTGCTTTAGTAAAAAAAGTTAATTAAATTAATAAAAATAATAAATGAGTGTAAACATTAATTTGATAAAATTAGGAATTTAAAAAAAATATATTAAATATATATTCAAAAATATAAAAAATAAATTAATATAAAAATACAGTAAAAAAAATGGAATTAATAAAAATAATAATTGAATGTAAACATTAAGTTAATAAAACTATGAATTAAAAATGTAAAAAATGATGCAAATACTAATATATGTATATATATATATATATATATATATATGTATATATAATGTAATTTGAAATAATATAGAAAATATAACATATACAATAGTCAATATTAATTTATTTATTTTTTAATAGTTTTTCTGTAGTACCAAAAATAAACTATGGTATTTTTAATATTATACAAGGTATTAATAAATAACTGTTAAAGGTGAATTGTGTAATTGCTTATTTGATGTGTGCACGTGTTCAAGATTTTTAAGTCATTTAAACATGTTTTGTTTTTCCATTGTCTGTTTTAATCAGCTGCTTTTTTTTTTTTTTAGTTTTCTGTCTATTGTTAGACTAAACTTGCCGATTTTGCACATTTTTACACAAGTGGAATGAGAGTATTTTTTCTTTAACTAAAAAAAGACATTGTTTCTCTTTGAATTTTTTTGTGAATTGTTTAAATCTAAAGGGACAGAGAAGGATATGGAGAGAGAGAGAGAGAGAGAGAGAGAGCATTGCTCTTTGCCCTTATCTCTGGTCGTAATGTCATTCTGACCACATAAATGAACGTCCAAATGCTCTGTTAAGTTTATGGGGCCCAAATCCCTTGAAACCTTGAGTTTATAACTACATTAGTGTCATCAGATAGAAGGACAGGAAGTTGAATGTTTAGTCGCATGATGCTGGTGATTTTGCATGCAGAGGCCACCGCCGGACACGATTTGTAGCTGTTGTTCCCAGTTTCGTTTTGGCTCGATCCGTGGCTCACATTCCACATCTATCAAACTCAGACTGCTGGGGGTCACTGTTTTCCCTCACACAAATCACACACACACACACGCTTCCACGTGGCTTCGTAACACCACACATCTGGGACAGATTGACTGAGTTTCAGTGTGTGTGTGTTTGACCATTGACTAGTTTTTAGACTGTTAGAGCTCACAACCCAAACATTCCGAATAACTGCCAAGGGGTGGGGATTACTGGGCTGAGCTCTGATGTGATTGGTTCTCACTCATGTCCATCTACAAAACAACCAATCACAGTCATTGGTTGTTCTTTTACTAAAGCTTGTGATGAAACGTGACCTGATTTTATGTACAGTGTGGTACAAAAGTCTGAGAACAGAATGGGATTTTTTCATTTTAACCTGGAAATGAACAAAGTTGTAGGTTTTTGAATCATTTTAAGCAAAGAAAACATGATGTAACATGAAGGAATGTTTCAGATTTTGGACTCTAGGTCTCAGTGAGCATATTAGTGACATGAGACTCTTTGCAAAGACGGTCTAAATAAATAAATAATTTAATAAATAACAACTAAATTAAAATACATTATTTATGTAATAAATAAACCAATTAATTTTTATTTACTTCTTTAATAAATAAATAATACACTTAATGCAATAATTTAAATAAAATATTATGTAATTAATTTAATTAAATAATTTAAAATCTAATGAATACATAAATAAATATATTTAATGAATGAATGAATGAATAAATAAATAAACACCTACATGATTTATTTAATGCATAACTGCTTTAATAATTTAATAAATAAAACACTATTTAAAATAAATAATTAAATAAATAAAAGAATACCTTACTTCTTTAATAAATAAATAGTATAAAATAAATAACTACAATAATTTAACAAATGAACAAATAAATGGCAAATAATTAAAAACATCATTAAATACATATTAATGTAATAATTTAATAAAGCATTATTTAATAAATGAAGCATTTAAAATATAAGATATAAATACATTTAATCAATAATTTAATAAATAAATACCTTACTTCTTTAATAAAAAATGATGTAAATAACTACAATAATTTAACAAATGAAAAAAGGCAAATAGTTAAAAATACACAAATTATTTAATGCATAATTAATTAATAAATGCCAAATAATTGAAACATTTAATAAAGCATTATTTAAAAAAAAAAAAACAATTTAAAATATACACTGTGTGCAGAATTACAAGCACATTTGACCAATTCCAAACCACAACAATCTTAATAACTACTATTAATTTTGTATTTAATCATTTGTAAGTGATATATAACTGTCCATGAAGGCTGGAAGTGAAAAACTCCTTATATTCAGGTGTGCATAATTATTAGGCATGTTTTCTTTTACAGATAAAATGAGCCAAAAATATTTAACCCAGACTGAAAAGTCCAAATTATTAAATGCCCATGAGAAGAATGCAATACTAATGCATTACAAGAATTTGCAAAGTTAAGGCTTGACCACTGGACAGCGAAATGCTTGTTGAGTCTGCATGGTCAGAAAAAACAGGTGGAGAAGAAAAGATGCATGTTAACTGCAAAAGAATTAGGAATTAAGTGAAGAATTAGGTGTGAAACCATCAGGAACCGTTTCCAGTTCTCCAGCGCCACCATTTTCCAGAACTGCAACCTACCTGGAGTCTTCAGAAGTACAATGTGTCAGGTTCTCAGAGACTTTGCTTGGTAAAAAATCCTAAAAAATGCCCCTGACTTAATAAGAATAACAAGCTGACGTGTTGTGAAATACATGAAGCCTATAAAAAAACTGTCTTCATGTATTTTACAACACGTCAGCTTGTTATTCTTATTAAGTCAAGGGCATTTTTTAGGATTTTTTACCAAGCAAAGTCTCTGAGAACCTGACACATTGCACTTCTGAAGACTCCAGGTAGGTTGCAGTTCTGGAAAATGGTGGCGCTGGAGACTAAACGGTTCCTGATGGTGTCACACCTAATTCTTCACCTTAATTTCTAATTCTTTTGCGGTTAACATGCATCTTTTCTTCTCCACCTGTTTTTTCGGACCATGCAGACTCAACAAGCATTTCGCTGCCCAATGGTCAAGCCTTAACTTTGCAAATTCTTGTAATGCATTAGTATTGCATTCTTCTCATGGGCATTTAATAATTTGGACTTTTCAGTCTGGGTTAAATCTCTTTTTTGGCTCATTTTCTCTGTAAAAGAAAACATGCCTAATAATTATGCACACCTGAATATAAGGAGTTTTTCACTTCCAGCCTTCACAGACAGTTATATATCACTTACAAATGATTAAATACAAAATTAATAGTAGTTATTAAGATTGTTGTGGTTTGGAATTGGTCAAATGTGCTTGGTAAAAAAAATATGACCAGATTATCAACATACCTAATAATTCTGCACACAGTGTAATAAATAAATAAATACATTTTACAAATAATTTAATAAATAAACAAATACCTTACTTTTTTAATAAATAATGTAAATAGCCACAATATTTTAACAAATTAAAAAAAAATGAATGGCAAAGAATTAAAAATACATGATTTATTTAATGCATAATTAAGAATTTAATAAACAAAACACTATCGATTGAATAAATAAATATGAATACATAATAAAAAATGAATACATTACTTCTTTAATAAATGTAAATAAATACAATAATTTAACAAATTAAAAAGGCAAAGAATTAAATATACATTTTTTATTTAATGCATAAGTAATTTAATTTAATAAATAAAACACTAATAAATAAATAATTTCTATTATATTATATTATGTATTACATTTATATTATTATATGTATTAAATACATAAAATACATTTAGTATATAATAATTAAATAAATAACTACATTATTTTGAATGAATGAATAAATAAATAAAATGCAATTAATAATTAATAAAATAATAATAAAAAATGAAATGTTTAATAAATGAATTCATATAAATATTGACGGTATTTTACTCAAACCGCTGTGCAGATAATATAATGTTTCATTTATTTATTTATTTTTTAATAAATTGGAAAACAAAGAACAAACATTTTGACTAGTGGACTCAGACTTTTGGACCCAAGTGCATATTGAAGTATTTGCATCAGATTCTTGCCAGACCTCAAGCTTCCCCCCTTTTATCACCCCCTCCACTCATTCTCTCTCTTTCTATTTCTATTTATGTCTGTCTTTTTATTTATCTGTGCTCTTTGGTCTGCTCTGGGATTGCTTTGGATATTAATCATGGATTCATGCACGCAGAGAACATGCAGAAATACAACATAAAACAACAAAAAGTCTTCAAAAAGCTCCCAGTCAGTGTGTGTTTGCATGTTGAACATAAACATTATTTATGCTCAAAGCCAGTTTTGTGCTACATTACAGGTTTTAATTAAGGCTGAATGTCAATGTATGTGTGTGTGTGTGTGTGTGGGGTCTGTCTCTAATTTCTGTGTGTATTTCTTTTGTTCTTAAAGGTGGAGGTTTGGGATTGGCAGAAAACGTTACCGAAGAAGTTCAGATCCTTAAAAACAGAGTGGAGCTCCTCGAGCAGGTCTCTCACACACACACACACACACACACACGCACACACCCCCTCGGGACACATCCTACTTCAAACGACGGGAAACTGTAGTGCGTTTGCCAAAACAGCTTATTGGTTCAAAGCCTTGCTAATAGTTTAATTAAAAGCAGTAGTCAAGCTCACACATCCCACGTTCTGAAACATTAAACACAACAGATACAGGTGACCGTTAACCGCCTTTGCTGGTCGGAAAAGAGTGTGTTTGGCAGATATCACTAGTAAATAATAATTCAAACTTATGACACACACTCATTACCTCACACTATTGAAAAAGAAACAAAACAATGCTAGCTTACTAGGGAATATGCACTGTAAAAACTGCCTATAATTTCAATTAAATAACAGTTTGTGACAGTATGCGGTGCTCTATTTTAGCATTCCTCATATACTATTATAGTTTTAAATTACATTTATTTAATATTATCTGTTTTCATTGTAATTTTATCTGTTGATCAGTTTTCACATCAGAAATATGTTTTTAGAATATATTTATATAGAATAATAATAGTCATTTTAATCTAAGCAGTGCACCAGTTATTGAGCTACTATTATAGCTTTTATTAATAGTTCGAATTTAGTTCGAGTATTTTTTCCATTTTCATTTTAATTTTAGATATGTTTTTAGTCATTTTGTGCATTTATGCCATTTTTATTCATTTTTGTTTTTTTGTGTCTACATAGTTGTTATGAATTTATAAATGCAATCTCAATTTTAGTTGTTTTAGTACATTAAGTTAAACGGTAAAGTTAAATTTTTTATTTAAAAAAGTTAAAATTTTAAGTTTCAATATTATAGCTTTTATTAATAGTTTGAATTCGTCATTTAAACTATTAATACATTTTTTTGTGGTAATTTCGTTGTGTGTTTGTCATTTTTTTAAATTCATTTTTTTATTTCTGTTTTTTGTTTTTTATGTCTACATAGTTTTTATGATTTTTTTATTTCAATCTCAATTTTAGTTATTTTTTACATCAGGTTAAATTTTAAATTTAAAAAAGTTTACATTTTAAATTTTTTAATTTTACTATTAGAGCTTTTATTAATAGTTTGATTTTTTTTTTTTATGAATAATATTTTTTGCCATTTTTATTCATTTTTGTTTTTTATATGTCTACATAGTTTTTATGAATTTTCATTTCAATCTCAGTTTTTATTGAAATGTACTTTTATATGAAAAAAGTTTACATTTAAAATGTACATTTTAATTTTAAGTTTTACTAATACAGCTTTTATTAATAGTTTACATTTTTTATTAATAGTATTGTTTCCATTTTCCTTTTACTTTTAGCTAAATTTTTTGGTCATTTTGATGTGTTTTTATGCCTTTTTATTCATTTTTTTAGTTTTATTTCAGTCTTAGTTTTAGTTATTTTAGTACATCAAGTTAATCTTTAAAGTTAAATTTTAAATTTAAGAATTTTACATTTAAAGTTTAGTCTAAATTTTAAGTTTTACTGTTATAGATTTTGATAATAGTTTGAATTTTGTATTGATAGTATACATATATATTTTTTTTATTTTCCTTTTAATTTTAGCTCAATTTTTAGTAATTTTATTGTGTGTTTATGCCATTTTTTCATGTTTGCCATTTGTACATAGTTTTTATGAATTTTTATTTAAATCTTTAGTTAAACTTTAAATGTAAATTTTTTAATTTTATTTTTTTTTAAATAGGTTTTTATATTTTATTTAATGTTAGATAATGTTTATATTATTTCAGGTAATACAATTTTTGGCGAATATAGTATGTCATCCATGCTTACAGAAAATCTGTAAAAACTACATACCGCAAAAATAGTAGTATAGTAGTATGCTTACTCTGTTTTACATCATTTGTCTTGTTAATGTTAGTTAATAAATACAATTGTTCATGTTAGTTCACACAGTGCATTAACTAACAACTTTTGATTTAAAAAATCTATTAGTAAATGTTGAAATGAACATGAACTAAGATTAATCATTGCTGTAGAAGTATCACTGAGTGTTAGTTTATGTTAACCACTGTAAGAACTACTGTATTAACCCTTATTCTCATATTTGCCATTTGTAAAGTCATGTCA
>VONZ01000438.1:0-157500 GCA_012976165.1 Labeo catla | reverse complement strand
GCATGTCGAACGCACATCCACGATGTTCTCGGGGCGTCGCTCCAAAACTCAACCGGTCGCCGGCGAAAGCAGTCCGAGCCAGCGCCACGCCGGAAAACCGCGTCGCTTAGCGCCACCTGGAGTCCAACGGGAGATCGAAACTAGGCTAAGGTAACAGCTGCTGTATGTACTGTAGTCAAGGTGAATGTATGTGTGTTTGTCTGTCTGTATGGACATGTGTTCCTGCTTCATGAGGACATCGGAGAGGATACTAAAGCGCCTGGTTGTCATGGTTACCGTCACCACGACGACGACGACGAAGACGTAGTCTCAAGCCATCCTTGTTGTCGGAGCGAATGAAAGGGCGCGACAGCAGCGGGGCGATCAGTGGGTGGACGGCCCGTTGCTCTGCACGCTTTGGCCGGAGATCTCCAGAAAGGCCGAACGCATGATGCCGAACGATTGCTCGGAGAGCAACGTCACGTCGTCTGCCGTCAGTCCCTTTGTCTCGATCTTTGGGAGGATCTTCAGAGTGATGGTTCCTGTCGGAAACAGTGCAGAAATCACAGACATTATCATCAACGTGCTCTAGTTTGTATGGAAGATTGCTTCTGTCATATAAAAAAAGATAATTGTTTCCACCACAGAAGTTAAAAAAAAAAAAAAGGGTAATTGTGACTTTATTTCACAATACTGACTTTTTTTCTTGGAACTGTGAGTTTCTCTCTCATTAGGCTTTTTTGCCCTTATAATTAAGTTTACATCTTGTTTTTTTTCTGCATGGAACAAAAAACTAAAAAGACACAATTCTGCTTTTTTTGTTGTTGTTTCCAACACAGATTTAAAATTAAAAAAGGTAACTGCAACTTTTTTTGATTCTGCAAGAGAAAAAACAGAAGAAGAAGAAAAAAAAAGGCGTAATTGCAACTTTATCTTGCAAATTTAACTTTTTTCTTTTTTCTTGCAACTGTAAGTGCATATCTCAGAAAAAAATCCACATAATTGTGAGTTTACATCTCATAATTGTTTTTTTTCAGCATGGAATAAAAAATTTAAAAAGACAATTTTGACTTTTCTCACAATTCTGCTTTTTTTGCTTCCAACACAACAACAAAAACAAAAATTTAATTGCAACTTTATCTTGCAAATTGGACTTTTCCCCCCACAATTTTATGAGTTTATATCTTATAGTTCTGTTGTTTTGTTTTTTTGAAAAAAAACAAAAAAAAAGAGGTAACTGCACTTTTTTTTTTGCAATTGTTTCTTTTTTCTCTCAAGAACTATGAGTACAATTGTTTTTTTCCCTGCATGGATTAAAAAAAAAAAAAAAAATAAAAAAAAAAGGATTTTGACTCAAAATTCTGCTTTTCTTGTTTCCAACACAGATTTACAATTAAAGGTAATTGCAACTTTTTATCTCACTTTTTTTTTCTTTCTGCAAGAGACAAAAACAACAACAAAAAATAAATAAAATAAAAATTGAATTGCAACTTTATCTTGCAAATTTGACTTTTCCCCCCTCACAATTTACGAGTTTATATCTTACAGTTCTGTTTTGTTTTTGTATTTTTTGCCACAGAATTAAAAAAAAAAATAAATAAAATGAGGTAACCGCGACTTTTTATTTTGCAATTCTGACTTTTTTCTCGCAACTATGAGCGTATATCTCGTAAAAAAAAAATTCCACATAATTGTGAGTTTGCATCTTACAATTGTTTTTTTCCTGCCTGGAAAAAAAAAAAAAAAAAAAGATTTTGACTTTTGCAACTTTTTATCTCATATTTTTACTTTTTGTTTCTGCTTTTTGTTAACTGCAACTTAATTGCAAATTTGACCTTTTCCCCCCTCACAATTTGAGAGTTTATATCTCACAATTCTGTTTTGTTTTTCTGCCACAGAAAAAAAATTCTAACTTTCTCAAAACTGCAAGAAAAAAAGTCAGATTTGTAAGATATAAACTCAGAACTGTCAGGAAAGATTTAAGAGGTAAAAAGTCGTAATTACTTTTTTTTTTTGCATGATTAGGTGAACTCTCTTTAACACTTTTGGTCTTTTGTTTCTCCATAACATATGCTTGCAATGTGCATTACCTGATTTGAACTCTTTCTCTTTTCGTAGGTAGAAGTTACTGTAGGAAGAGAAGACGATGGGTACGATGGGAACCTGAGAGAGAAAGAGAGAGAGAGTGGGATAGTTGGACAGTGTGCAGAACAGCAGACAGTAAGTCAGCAGGGATTAGAAATGCTTTCACACACAAAAATATGATCATACACAGACTGAAGTATCCTCCCACACTAATAATAGACCCAGAGAGTCGTTGTTTCTCATGACGACACAGCTGGACAATGTGTGTGAATGTGTGTCTGTTATTAGCCATCGTTAATATTAAATGATGCATTACAAAATCATGTAGGACTAGGAATGCCACAAAAAAAATAAACAAATATATAAAACAATAATATCAATTACCCATTTATTTAAAAATTCTAAATAAATATAAAAGTAAATCAACATAAATATTTTAAAATGTTTAATTCATGTTTAAAATTGAAGTTAAATATAAAACTAAAATTACGCATTTTGCATATACTTTATATTTTACATATAGAAATATATGCATCTAGTACATGAAAAAAAACATAATATGAAAGTATCAACTACTAATCTATTTAAAAATTCTAAATATAAATGTAAAAGGACATAAATATTTTAAAATGTTTAATTCATGTCTAAAATAGTTAAAAATAAAGCTAAAATGATGCATTTTGCATACATTTTATATTTTACATGTAGAAATATATGCATATAGTACTTAATAATACTAACAATAATTATAATAATAATAATAATAACAACAACAACAACAAAGAATCAACTACAAATGTATTAAAAAATTTGAAATAAATATAAATGTAAATGGACAAATATTTTAAAATATTTAATTAATGTCTAAAATAGTTGAATGTAAAACTAAAATGATGCATTTTGCATATATTTTATATTTTACACGTAGAAATAATATGTATATAGCACTTAATAATAATAATAAAAATAATAATAATAATATTAAAGAATCAATTTCTAATTTAAAAATTCGAAATAAATATAAAATGGACAAATATTTTAAAATGTTTAATTCATGTCTAAAATAGTTAAATGTAAAATTAAAATGATGCATTTTACATGTATCGTATATTTTACATTTAGAAATATATGCATATGGTACTTTAATAATAATAAGAATCACCTACTAATTTATTTAAAGACTAAATAAATATTAAATAAACAAAAATCGACAACTACTATAAACGTAATTAATTATAACAATAAAATAATTATTTTAAATATCAAATAGCATTTTGGAATACTAAAAATAATAATATAAATATATACATATAATAAATAAGCAATAAAAAATTTATAAACCACTAAATTTAAATCTAAATACAAACACAAACTGACAAATTAATGTTTAAAATGATCTGATAAAATGATACATCAGTAATATTAAATTGCATTTTTATTTTACACATATTTAGATAAATATTTTTTATATTTAGGAACGTTTTTTTTGCTGAAATCTGGCCGTTCAAGCCATTCCAACTTTATTTAAAGTCTAGACCTTGTATAAAATTCCTAGGTTTGCACGTTACATCTGTACAATTGCAAAATGCAAAACAAAGATATAAAAAGATAAGTTAAGACCTAGACTGTTCACATATTTTACCTTAACTAATGAGAACCACCGGGCCCCTATTACTCTGGTCTAGATTAAGTGATGTCTGTCCGCCTTAACTCACAGCTCATCTGGTTTTGATTATGTCAGCCTGCCATGTTTGATATCAGTATGCATCATCACACACATGATTCATATTACTTTATTCTCAACTTAAAAAAACAGCTACACACAAACCTAAAAAAAAAAAATTCAGCACAACTTCCAGTCTCCTCATATGAACTTGTGTTGTGACAAATGATCTGCATATACAGTCATTACAGCAATCATTCAAAACATTTTCTTGTGGCCATGGAAATGCAATTGTAGTGTTTTACTTTTAATTGACAGAGATGTGAAAGCCTGGAGTTGTGAGATTAGCTTCAAGGCTTTGTTAACGTTGAGCCTAATCAATATGCTAGTGCACTCCAAAAAGCTGAAAAAGCATTTCAAATACGCTTTTGAAATACGCAGTCCACAAAGTGGTTTAGTCAGTTGTGACAGAAAAATATTGTCTATTATAAAACAAAAAAGTGAAGCATTTTGATTTTATGACCTGCCCTAACATCCTGTTTCAAAAGAACAAATGTCAAAACAACAAGAAAAACTGCTTTCAAACCATTTTCAGGGGGCATATAAAGCACTAATTCAATGGGAATTCAAAAAATAAATAAATAATAAAAAATTTGTCAAATGACACAAATGGCAGACACCTGTTTTTGGTATCTCATAACTAGCAAATAACACCCATATTAAAATATCTAAAGATTTTAAAATATAATACTTACTTATTATGAATGGTTATATTTACTGGATTTTTATCTAATAAATGCAACATTTGTAAGCGTGAAATTAAGCGCCCAAACTGCCATGCTTTAAATGCAGTTAAACAACAAAAAAAAGGATCAGTTTGCATTTTAAAAAGCTAATTATTAAGCATTTTAAAAAATATATTTTACATGTATAAATATATGCATATAATAAATTAATAAAATAATATGACAGAAATTAAGTTCTAATTTATCTAACAATTCGAAATAAATATAAAATAAATATAAACTGACAAAGAAATACTGAAAATTGTTTACTTCATGTTTAAGATTGTAGTTAAATATAGCATTAAATATAGCATATTAAACTACTTTGATTTTTTTTTTTTAAACGATTAAACATTTCTACATTTTAGGTGTGTATATAAATCAGTCAATCAATCAACTACTATTTAAAAATTTCAAAAAAATGTAAATACAAAATTAATATCAATTGAAAAATAAATGTTTATAATGGTTTAACTCATGCTTAATATGTAGCTTTTTATATCAGTTAAAACATTACTTTGAAAGGTTAATCATTTTGCATTTATTTTATATTTAACATATAAAAATATATGCATATAATTAATAAATAAAATAATACTCTACTATTTCTTTTAACAGTTTTAAATAAATATAAAAAGTATAAACTGACAAATAAATACTGAAAATTGTTTACTTTTAAGATTGTAGTTAAATATAACAATAAATTATTAATTTTCATATTAAACTGCTTTTTAAAAGGTAAATAAAAAAAATAAAATCTTACATGTATTTTACATTTTAAATATGTAAATAAATGAATTAATCAACTACTATTTAAACAATTCTAAATAAATATAAAATGAATATAAATTGAAAAATAAATGTTTAAAATGATACATCAGTTGAAATATCAATTTGCATTTTGAAAGGTTAATAATTTTGCATATATTTTTATATTTAACATGTATAAATATATGCATATAATAAATAAATAAAATAATACAACCACTGCTATATAATATTAATTTTAATAATAATAATAATAATAATAATAATAATAATAAAGAATCACCTACTCATTTATTTAAAATTTTTATATAAATGTAAATGGACATGAATATTTTAACATTTTTAATTCATGTCTAAGATAAATATAAAACTAAAATGATGCATTTTGCATATATTTTATATTTTACATTTAGAAATATATGCATATGGTACTTAATAATAATAATAATAATAATAATAATAATAATAAAGAATCAACTACTAATTTATTTAAAGACTACATAAATATTAAATAAGCATAAATGGACAACCACTAAATACTTACTTACATAAAACAATAAAATAAATATTTTAAATATCAAATAGCTTTTTGGAAGGTTAAAAAAAATATATAACTATATACATATAATAAATAAGCAACATAAAATTATCAACCACTAAATTTAAATATAAATACAAACACAAATTGACAAATGAATGTTTAAAATGGTTTAATGTGTGTTTAAATGTAGTTAAATATAAAAATAAAATGATAAAATGAACTACAAAAAATGTAGGTATGTATATAAATAAATAAATAAATAAATAAATAAGTAAATAAATAAATATACAACTACAAAAAAACTACAATTTAAAAAATTCTAAATAAATATAAATAAATTTTTTTTTTTTTAATTTAAATGGTTTAACTTATATTATTTTGCATTTTGAAAACTTAATAATTTAGCATATCTTTTTATATATTTTTTTACATTTATAAATATATAGTTTATCTAACAATTCTAAATAAACTGACAAATAAATACTGGAGATTTTTACCTCTTGTTTAAGATTGTACTTAAATATAACAATAAAATTATTAAAATATTCTTAAATACATTTCTACATTTTAGATATGTATATAAATCAATCAACTACTATTTTAAAAATTCAAATATATATACACATACATACATATACATACATACATACATACGCAGCGTCAAGCTTTAAAAAAAAACCAGGAAGTATTAAAGTCAAAAAACTGCCATGCGTTTCATTGTTCCAATAAAATCCATTTGCTTTAATTCTCAAGTTTATTCACATGCCACAAGAAAGGAAGAAACACTGAAGGAATGTTACATGTGGCTTTAGAAAAGAGTTTGTGCAGATCAAATGCACCAGAGTGAAAGTTTTTATGTGGTTGTGATAAAACAACACAGAAGCTGCACACTAAATTATACAAGGCACGACGGCTCCCTCTGCTGGTGAAGACAAAAAGCAACACCACATGCGTAAAGCCAGTCTCCCTTACAACCTCTGACCTGGCACACAGGTTTAATGGGTTAATCAGGGACCTTCGAGCTCAAGCTTGTTATGGTTGTGCCAGGTAAACTAGTAGAGCTATGTACTTTGCACTACAAGCCAGGTTATATGAGGTCAAGTGCAAGTGAAGGAGTCTACGAGGAACACTCACCTGTGCTTGAATGGCCAGATGAAACGCTCCCTTTTTAAAGGGCAAAAGCCCGCCATTCTGATTCCGTGTGCCTTCTGGAAACACCCACAATCGGATCTAGTGAAAGTTCAAAAATATGATTTACAAAATATGATTTACAACGTCCCTACTACAGCACTAAAGACTAATACTATTATATATCATGCAATATAGATAAACAGATGACAAATACAGATCACAATTTACTATGCAAATCAAGTATGATATCTTCAGCATTCAGTGTTGAAAATTAATGCAAGTTAGTCCATTTTTTATTGGTTTTGGGTGTATTTTCCCATTCATTTTCTAAATAGGAACTTTATAGCTCTAAGCCATGAACAAAAAACACATCACATTACAAATTTAAAGCAAAAAGTATTTCAAAAGCAGAAAAATGGGTCAAAAGGTCAAAGCTGTGCTCTTTTAGTATTATTTAGATACTTTTTGTTAATATTTTGAATTAGATTTTATTTTTATAATTCCTATGATAAAAAAATGAAATAAACAAAAATAAGGGAAGCTTTAAAATTAACAACAGACATTAAAAAAATTAAAGCTAACCCTAAAGTCAAAATAAAATAAAATTTAATTTAATTTAAAAATAAAAGATAAAAACAAAAACTAAACAAAAGTAAGTAAAGCACTAAAATTAACAGTGAATTAAAAAAAAAAAAAAAAAAAAAAAAAATCAAGCTAATCCTAAAATGAAATAAAATAAAATTCAACTAAAATATAAGATATTATAATAAGATAATTAATTATAATTATCTTATTATAATAAGATATTAATCTGGAGAAAAAAGTAAAGCTAATCCTTAAAAAAAAAAAAAAAAAATCAAAATTAAATTAAATTAATAACTGCAATTAAAAAAACAATTAACGCTAAACCTAAAATAAAAATAAAAATATGTTACCATGATAATTTTTGTTAAAGTTTTAATCTTTTTTTTTTTAAATGTGTCTATATTGCTTTTATTAATTTGGATTTAATTTTCATTTAATTTATTTGAAATAAATCACATTTTTAAATCTTGCCTTGGAAATTTGCTGAAATAAAATAAAATAAAAAAATAACTTATTTTATTTAGTTAACGTTTAAGTAATGATTTTTTTTAATTAACTATAACATCCCTAGGTCAATGAGAATTAACTACTGAATGAATCAAACTGAATGAATTGTCAGGTAAACCACTATTTGATCTTAGCAAAGACAGACCTTGTCAGCCAACATGGTTTTAGCGGCGTCACTCATGACGTTCTTGGCATCACTGGTCTTTTTGCGGTTGATGAAAACGATTCCTCCCAGCCAGCAAATCATGCCCACCGTCCCGGCCCATAACAGCTCCTTCTTAGCGATCGTCGAGCAGCGGTCCGGCAGGACCTCCATCATGCCTGCAGAAATGAAGAGAATCAGTACAGAAAGATACAAATACAATCTTGGTGTGCATGTAGAAAGCTTTTATACCAGATTTTAGGGTTGTCAAAAGGTACCGGGTTCGGTACTTTCGGTACTGAAATGTTAAAAACGTCCATTTCCCGCTCACATTTGAGCGTTGTGGAGCCGATTTTTAAATATCGCTGATTGGCCATAGTGTTCACGCGCTCAACAGACATGACTGTGATTGGCTACAATGATAAGCGCTTCACGCTCCTCACCGAGCGCTCACACATAAGCACAACGGGAGCGTTTGAAAGCCATGTGTGTCAGCGGATCCCTAATACATCTGCTTATAGACGGATCCGCTGACAGACGTGGCTTTCAAACGCTCCCGTTGTGCTTATGTGTGAGCGCTCGGTGAGGAGCGTGAAGCGCTTATCATTGTAGCCAATCACAGTCATGTCTGTTGAGCGATGTTTAAAAATCGGCTCAACGGCGCTCAAATGTGAGCGGAAAATTGACGTTTTTAAAATTTCAGTACCGAACCAGGTACCGTTTGACAACCCTACCAGATTTTCATCCTAACCATGTTTTGATAGGTAAACGTGGTAATAATAGTAACGCTGAACACACTGAGTGTTGATTGGTTGTGTGTATTCGTTCACCTAGCACGTCGAGTGATGATTGGTGGTTGGAGATGATGACGTAAGGTCCGTCTGTCTGTAGATGCTCCCAACCGCTGACCTGAAAGCGCAGACCCAGGAAGTACTTCACATGGCGAACCATGAAGCGGATGACCCTGCGGGAAGTAAAGACATTATAATCCAGATCATGAGCAAGAAGAGTCATTCAAATTATCAATTTTCACAAATATGCCTTCTTAGACATCTTCCTGTGCAAGTCTATGGGACTTTGCCACTGTTTTATCGGTCACCAGGAACAAATCGTTCGTTTTAGACATGTAACAGCCCATCAAAATGTAAGTATTGCTCATGTCTGCAACATAAATCATTTTTGTTCAGTCCTCGAGCTGCAAGTCTAGGCAGAAGCACTTATGAGACAGATCAACCACTAAAAAGTGCTGTAGGCTAAACCCCAGAAATTAATATTTTAGCACTTCTGGCTGGATTTTTTGATTAAATGCCTGAAATAATGTCTAATAAAAAATGACAAAAGCACATGAAAAAAAAATACTAAAAAAAAAACCCTAAAATTAAAATGAAAACTGAAAAAATAAAATAAAATAAAATAAAAATAAACTACAAACATAGCACGAAATAAAGCGTTTAAATTAATAACGGGGAAAAAACTTTTTAAACTTTTTAAAGCCAATCATAAAATAAAATAAAATTAAATTATTAAACTAAACAAAATTAAGTAAAGCACTAAAATTAATAATTGCAAAAATAATTAAAGCTACACCTAAAAAAAAAGAAAAGAAAAGAAAAGAAAAGAAAAGAAAAAAGAAAAATTAAATTAAACACTAAAATTAATAACTGGAAAAAAATAAAATAAAATACTTCAACTAAACAAAAATAAGTGAAGCTCTAAAATTAATATCTGGTTAAAAAAATGACTTAATTAAAGCTAACCCTAAAATTATATATTAAAAAACTTTAATATAAAATAAAATAATAAATAAAAGATAAAAACTTCAACTAAACACAAATAAGTGGAGCACTAAAATAAAATTAATAAAATAAAATAAAATAAAATAAAATACTTAAACTAAATAAAAATAAGTGAAGCTCAAAAATTAATATCTGGTTAAAAAAAATACTAAATTAAAGCTAAAATAAAATACTTCAACACTAAAATTAATATCTGAAAAAAAATAAAATAAAGCTAACCCTAAAATAATAAAAAATAATAATAATAAAATAAAAAACAAAATAATAAATAAAAGATAAAATCATCAATTAAACAAAAATAAGTGAAGCACTAAAATATATAACAGCAAAAAAATAATAATAATAATAATAATTAAAAAATAAATAAATAAATAAATAAAATAAAACAAATAATAAAATAAAATAAAAACTTCAACTAAACAAAAAAAGTTAATAACTGGAAAAAATAATATTTTTAAAAATATATAAAAGATTTAAATTAAAATAAAGACTGAAAATATAAAATGAAAGCTAATTCATAAATTATTCAATAATAAAAACTGACAATATATAAGTCGTCTAAAATAACACTTGTAGGAGGCTACTGTAAAATCTGAATTACAATTCTAAATGATTTGATGTTTATCATAGGATGCTACGCGATAAAGATTACAGATACAGATACTGCGAGACCTTTGAACACATTAGATGCTCATATCAGTAATGTGAATATGTGGAGCAAACGCGGGCAAAAGACATCTGCGATTACATAACAGCAGCTGAGGAGAGTCAACACAACTCAGCTGGATCAGAGCGTTCGTTCATTCAACATCTTAAGATGATTCAGAGTCTAATTATGAGACTTACTCATGACTGTGGGTTACAGTGAATCATGCTGAAATATTTAGTACTCTGTGGGTGAAATGTTGTACTGAACCATTAACCTCAAGTATAAGCGACAGTAAAAGTGATGCGCAATTGCACAAACACTAAACATTTACTGCTAATTTGATTTCACTAAGCTGTGGTTTCCTCGAACAAGTCATTAATGCACCAAAACGCATGTGTGCTTTGTGTTTATATTGACAATAATATCAGCAATGCTCTGACATGAATCTTTGTCCCCATTACACGTCTCCTCACTAGTGATTGTTGTGAAATCACCCCAGAGGTTTGAGTTTTGACATGTTCTGAATAGTAAACAACAGCTCTGCATCGAGATCTCGCTGTTAGCAGTCACTGCATGTGCTTTTGGAAACACACTAAAACGTCTTTCAAGACTGAGCATGTTCTGCAATAAATCTGGACTGTGCTGTTACTCTAAATCAAGATGATCTGAATTTGCTTAAATGAATTTATAACATGTATAAAAGTAATAACTAAAATAAAAAAAAGCTAACCCTAAAATAAAATAAAATAAAATAAACAAAGTAAAATGAAATAAAATAAAAGATAAAAACTTTAACTAAACACAAATAACTGGAGTACTAAAATTAATAACAGGAAAAAAAAAGAAAAAGGAAAGCTAACCCTAAAATAAAATAAAATAAAATAAATAGGTAGAAACTTCAACTAAACAAAAATTAATAAATGGAAAAAAATAAAGCTAAAATAAAATAGAATAGATAAAAACTAACTAAACAAAAATAAGTGAAGCACTAAAATTAATAAATGGAAAAACAAAAAAAATTAAAGCTAACCCTAAAATGAAATTAACTGCAAAAAAAGTAACTGTAAATCTAGATTACCATCACACATAATTTATTTTTTTATTTGTTATTTTTTAAATTATTATTTACTTATTTTATATTTTTATTTTTTTTTATTAAATATAAAGCTAACCCAAAAACAAAGCTATAAAAAACAAAATAAATAAATAAATAAAATAAAATATAAAATAAAATAAAATAAAATAAAAAAGTAAAATGAAATAAAATAAAAGACAAAAACTTTAACTAAACGCAAATAACTGAAGCACTAAAATTAATAACGGGGAAAAAAAGGAAAGCTAACCCTAAAATAAAAAACAAAATTAAATAAAATTTAAGAGTAAATGAAATAAAATAAAAGATAAAAACTTTAAACACAAATAACTGAAGCACTAAAATTAAAAAAAAAGGAAAGCTAACCCAAAAATAAAATAAATAGATAGAAACTCAACTAAACAAAAAGTAATAAATGGGAAAAAAAAATTAAAACTAAAATTCAATTCAATTCAATTTAAAAATGAAAAATCTAAATCTACTGTAAATCTAGATTACCGTCACACATAATGTATTTTTTTATTCTTTATTTTATATTTTTATTCAATTTAAAGCTAACCCAAAAACAAAGCTATTAAAATGAACAAAAAAAAAATAAATAAAATAAAATAAAATTAGACATTAGATTATTACTATTACTTTTTTTACTGTTTAAAAGTTTGGGGTTGGTAAGATTTTTAAACACTTCTGAAAGAAGACTATGTTCATCAAGGCTGCATTATTTGATTAAAAATACAGTAAAACTAGTAATGAAGTGAAATATTACAATTTCAAGTAACTGTTTTCTATTTGAGCACCTTTTAAAATGTAATTTATTTCTTTGAAGTAAAGCTGAATTTTCTTCAGTGTCACATGATCCTTCAGAAATCATTCTAATATGCTGATTTGTTGCTCAAGAAACATTTATTATTTTTGCCAAATGTGGAAAACAGTTGTGCTACTTCATATCTATTTAAAATAGAACCAGGTAACATTATACATGCTTACTGCTATGAATAAAAAAGCTGAATAAAAAAAAATGTATTTCTTTAAAAAAAAATCTTACTGACCTCAAACACAACAAACATGCAAATGCTTACAACATGCTCAATTTAATGACAAACTGTCATGCTTTCTTTCTCAAACAACAAAAATGTGCTCTAATAAAAAAATTAATTCATTTAAAAATATACTATTTTGTTTTATTAATTTTGCTAACATTAGGGTTTAAAAATAGGTTAATTTTACCACCAGCTTTGGAACCGCACACAGTACCATCACTTTATTCTTTTTATTTGTTACGACAACAAACATCCTGAATAAACTCTGTTATCACGAATGTCAGCCTGTCCTCTGACATGTTACCCTGCTACACAAGCAGGAGGAACACAAGAGTTTAAAGCCTGCCAAGCTGGACTGTTATCGTATATCTTAAACTTCACAAGTAGTTTATCAACATCACAGATCACAATTTAAGTTAAAGCTTACCACAGCTATCAGAGACGTTTATTCCAGCGTATCATGCGGTTTCAAAACTGTGTGACATTATTTCTATTGTGACACATAAACAGATGTTCTGAGTAATAGGCCAGGATTGTTATAGTTAACTGTTCTAGTTAACTTAGTAAACTAAAACCATAAAAACATTTTGACTTTTGTTACCTCTTAGTTACACTGTTACTTAAAATAAACATAATAAAAGCATTAAGCATTAAAAAAAATAGCCAAAACAACATTTCTCATTTTCATTTAGTTCAACTTGGTGTGCTATAATCACTAAAACTGAAACAAAAATGAATCAACTAAAACTTTAAAGTTAAAACAAAAACATAAAATACAAAAATAAAAACATTTCAAGATATTTTTAAAAACTGTATTAGTATTAGGGCTGTCACTAACGATTATTTTGGCCATCGAATAACCGGACGATTATTCTGACGATTAATTGAGTAGCAAAATAAACCTAAGCAAATTTAAAGTATCAAAAGCAAGTATTCATATGGTTTTATTTAACAACACTGTTAAAATACATAATGTAAAAATAAAATAAAACAAAACGTCAACTAAAAACAGTTAAAACTGAAGCACTAAAATTAACAAGAGGAAAAAAAAAAAAAAGTAAAGCTAATCCTAAAATAAAATAAAATAAAATAAAATATTTTACAAAATAAAATAAAACTGATTGTGATATTTAACAGCTCACTGGAGGGAAAATAATCAATAAATAACAGAATTTTTGTTTCTCATGACATGACTTCAGAAAACTTGAAAAATACACTGAAGAAAAAAAAAAAAGTTTCATTTAGAAATTGCTAGTCAGTTTCACTAATTATTAAAAAAGAAATTACAAGTAACTCATTGAATTAAATATGAAACTCTGAAAAATGTGAAGTAGAAAGGGCTTTTTTGTGAAACCTACTAATTTTGAAAAAAAAAAAACATTTTTACAGCATACTTTTAAGGTGCTTCTGCATCCTTTTAAAATAAAATAAAAAACTGAGGGAAAATAATCAAAAAATAACAAATAATTTTTTTGTTTTTTCGTGACACGACTTGAAAAATACACAGAAAAAAGAAGCAACTTTCATTTAGAAAATGCTAGTAAATTTCACAAATTATTACAAAGAAATGGCAAGTAAAACATTCAATTAAATGTGAAACTTTGTGAAAACTATAAAGTGGAAAGAGCCTTTTTGTGTGTAAAACCTACTCCTGTAATGAGTTTAATTTACAACTTTGAAAAAACATTTTACAGCATGCTTTTACAGTGCTTCTGCATCCTTTTTAAAGCTTGAAATCTCCAGTTCTCATTTAGTGCAAGCGCATGGAAAACAAGAAACAGATTTTATGCTACAAGAAATTGTTTGGAAGTTTGGAACGACATAAATAACATCTGTTCATTTTTGGCTGAACTATCTTGATCAAATCTGACCTCTATCTCTATATGCCTTGTCATCTCTCCTTTCACCCAATAGTTTGGCATGCCTGCTGCATCAGCTCACCGTGTGGCTCAATCACTCTTTCCTATCACACTGATAAAGAGAGAGAGAAAAAGAAAGAGAGCCATCCAGATAACCTTAAAAGTGAAGAACAACACTGATGCAACAAGACACCACCCATCGTCCCTTACATCATGTGGTCTGTTGGTTAATATGGGTGTTAGGTCACCCTGTTAAAACGGACTCAGCGCCAGTGGACCAAAAGATCACACAAACTGGTTTGCACATATTTGACACAATGGGATTCTAGAATGAATAGTATTTGCATGCATGTCAACACGCGATAGTTGAGTTACGGTAAGCGTACACCGGCCCTGACACACGAGCTCATCCTCTCCCGGCGTAATTACCGGGTAACGTCGCACTCCCACGTTCAAACACTGTCCTGAACAGACCTGGACAGACTCACCTGTGAACTACGGCGCTGATAGCTTCAATCACTAAACATCCAGTCAACTTCAACTTGGGAGACACAATGTGTTTAATAACTGCAATAAATGGACGTCTGTTATTCTTTGGCGCCTAGTGTGTTCATTGTACCATGTGTATGAATGAACCGACTGTGTGAATAGCAGAAATTGTGTCGTTTTCAGCAAGCATGTGAATTAGTCTCTTTCTAAGAATATCGGAACAGGCGCTGACAGGAACTTTTGTGCATTTGCAGACCTCAGGTCTCCAATTTTCATATCACATGAACTCTATTAGCAAAGGCCACACCACAAGGCTGCTTTTCATAACAGGTGATGCGGAACAAAACGAACACGCACGAGATCCTGTCTGTGCCAGTATGTAAATAAATAAAATACTTGAAAAGCATCATTTCTTATTTTTAATTTTAGCTTGGCTTCAAGTACTAAAATAACTCAACTTTAATAAATTAATAAGTACACAGAAACTAAAATTAAAGTTTATTTAATGATTAATAAATAATAAAATGTATTGAATAATCAACACATCAACTAAAACCAGAGTTATATATATTTACACTGCACATAAGGCTGTTTTTATATAAACTTTTTATTTATATCATCATGTTTTTACTCCAATCCTTTATTGAACTATAAACATTTACATCTAGAAGAGGTTTTTTTGCGTGTTTGCTCATCTGCAATACATTTACCCAGATAGCACACGTACGTCTGCAAGATCTGTTAAAGATCTCTTGATCTCAAAAGCATCTGCTGTGTACAAACATCTGGCAGATGTCAGTTTTACATACAGTCTAAATCATGAACATTTTTAAGACATCTAATAGATGTCTATTTGACATCTGATAGGAAACATCCAATAGATGTATTGCAGATGAGCAAACTACGTCTTGCAGATGTAAATGCAGACGTCAAATAGACATCTCCGAGATGTACATGTGCTTTCAAGGTATGCCCATATATCACAGAGACGTCTGTTTGATGTCTGCATTTACATCTGCAAGACGTAGTTTGCTCATCTGTAAAAATTACATCTGAAAGACATCTGTCAGACGTTTGTACACAGCAGATGCTTTCCAGATCAAGAGATCTCTAACAGACATCTTGCAGATGTATGCGTGCTATCTGGGCACATACATCACAGAGACATCTATTTGACATCTGCATTTACATCTGGAAGACGTATTTTTTAGCATGTTCGCTTATCTGCAATACGTCTATAGAACGTTTCCTATCAGATGTCAAATAGACGTCTATTAGATGTCTTTAAGATGTTTATGATTTAGAACGTATGTAAAACTGACATCTTGCAGACGTCTGTCAGATGTTTGTACACAGCAGATGCTTTCCAGATCAAGTGATCTTTAACAGACATCTTGTAGATGTAACTGTACTATTTGGGTAGGATGTCAAATAGACGTCTATTAGGTGTCTTTAAGATGTTTATGATTTAAAATGTATGTAAAACTTTCTGTCAGATGTTTGTACACAGCAGATGCTGTTCAGATCAAGTGAAGGTAGTACTCCAAATGTTTTTCCCTGTCCAACGGATCAGTGCAGGCCAAAACATGACAATAACTGATTATTGTTAGCAGCAATAATAAGCAAAATATGCATTGATGCATATTATTATGCAAATATGATTGATGACCCGTCCTGAAAACGCTCTATGGTTGAGATTAAAATCACTTCTACATAAAATTTTTTGAAGGAAACGACATGGAAAAAAATATTACATCACGATTAATTATTTTAATATAGTGATAGTCCTCGTTTGTGTCAATCAGTGAATGTTGACTTTGACAGTAAGTAACATTTAGCTGTTTTAGAACGTCCGTTACCACGGCAGCGACATTCTAGAGTGTTTCAGAACATTTCAAAGTGATTTTCGGCGCGAACATTGATTCTAAACTGATGGCCTGGAATCCGCAATTCCATCGATCTACTGTCCAATGTGTGGAACGAGTGTGACTGTTGGTTTTAATCTAGCACCATCGACCAGCATGAACTCTGCACCAGCGGAGCCATGAGACCAATCTATCACGACCTCATTAATGCAAACTAGAAAGTCTTGGTTCGAACAAACTAGAGCATGCGTAACTAGCAACCCACATCAGTTTAACACCGTCCCATCCTATTCTCAAAAAACAAACACACGCTTTGGTCGCCATCTCTGGGTTGCACTAGATGCTAAAGCAGCTAGCACAACATATCTTAACCACTCCCAAATGGCAAAATGCAAGCGTGCTAACTACATATTTACATCGCCTTAGGTTGTTAAACCATGCAGAGCTTGATTTATTCATGCAACACCCTGCTATCGTATTAATGACACTATCCAGAGGCCTGCATGTGTTCTCGCGTGAACTGTACTTAGCGAGCTGGCTAAAGATTCACTACTGTGAACATCTGTCCGGTGTAAACAGATGCAATGCACTTAGTTACAAATGCATTTTTGTCTGTGATGCACATACGAGCATTGCACTTGGACTGCATGTATACAGCAACCTGTTCTAGTTAATTTAATGTAAATTGTGATATGTTGTATATCCATACTTGTTTCTGCAACACTCCATAACCACATAAAATGACAGCCCAGTGTCCTAAAGCAATGCACGAGTGTAGAAACATAACATGGTGTGACTTGCGTTGTTGACAACTCACCTCATATTCTCAATGTCCCTGCCGCCGCTTTTCAGAATGCAAATCGGTATGGCGATAACGGCCAGAAGCATCATGTACGCCACATAGAAGCACTTTTTGAAATAGAAAACGAACGTGCTGCTGGTCCATAACAGGAGCGGGAGCACCAGCAGCACAGGCAGTATCCAAACGGCATCCATACCCGCGACCAGCGCCTCTTTCCCAGCTGTCGAGGAACGATAGAAGGCCAGCGGTGTGGAGTGGAGGGGGGACCGCACGGGATCAACTCAGAGCCGAGTCTACATCAGACACCGCGTCCAGGTCGCACCCTTAAGCAACTTTACCGTTCCCCCCGTTTATCGTTTTCGCAATATCACGTAAATGAGGTGGATGTCAACAAGAACCGGTTTAAGGAGAGCTAGGCGCGGGTTATCTCCTGAAAGCGTTGCGTGTGTAACCTTTGGCTGTCTGCCGTGTGGGTAACTGGCGCTGTTCGATTCGTTCTTTTGAACCGGTACTTGAGATGAGATGATTCTGTCCGAGCGTTGGTGAATAACTCACCTACAACTAGAAATTTCCACCAAGCTACTACAATTATAATTACTTCAATAAAACTGCTTAACGTTGTATTATTAAACATTGTCCAATAAATAAATAAATAAATAAATATATTGCAGTTTTTTTAACATCACTCTTTTTATCGTTTTTTCCTGCCACTGTTTGTGTGTGTATGCATTGGCAATATTGTATGCAAAACATTTAAAATACTAATAAAAATTTCTTTATTAGTGCTGTCAAACCGATTAATCGCGATTAATCACATCCAAAATAAAAGTTTGTTTATATAATACTGTGTTTATACACATTAGCTTTCATGTTTAAATTAGCATTGGCATTAATATTTAAATATACACATACATATATACCTTTTCTTAAATTACATACATGTATATTTATATGTACATGTACATATAAATATACACAGTACACAGGCATATATTATGTAATCACAAACTTTGATTTTTTTTAATGTGATTAATCGTGATTAATAGATTTGACAGCACTAATTATTATTTAATATAAATATATATTTACTTTATTATTTTTCTGTCACTGCGTGTGGATTTATGTTTTGGGAGTATTGTATGCAAAACAATAAATTAATTAAATTAAAAAATAATGAACAATGGAAATTAATAATAATAATATCCAATACTAATACATATTTTGTATTAAATGGCTGTGGGTTACAATATATGTTTAAAAAATTCTGATGACAATGACAAATGATGTATATAAATTATAATAAATTATTATTATAATATTATTGTTATAATATATACGTTATAATAATAACAATAATAATAATTTATTAATGATACTTTTTTTATTGTAGGTGATGATTAAGTTATTGTTGTGTCAAAAAGCAGAATTAAAACCACAAAACTGAGCTTCTAAACGATCTTCACTACCAGAACAACTGAGTGATGATTCGGTTGAATTGGTCGCGCCAGTTCACTGAAACGAACCGTTCGAGCGAACCGATTCGCTCAAATGAATCGGACCTCCCCACGCTCTCTTATGCACAAAGCTCTTGCTGTAAGTTTGAATCCCTCCCGTGTGTGTGTGTTTCCGGGTACTGGTTGCTTGTGTTTCCCTGTCATGTGTGGTTGGTGCAGTATTGCCTGAAACTACTTTATTAGAAAGAAGACACAATATGCCAACATTTGGAGTGTGTGAGAAATGCCTGGAATGTTCTGGAACAGTGCAGTGTGCAGTTTCTTAGGAAAATTTTCAGCAGTGTCAACAGGACCATCCAGTTACAGGGACGAGTTTTAAGCACTCATCCCACCGAACTAAAGTATTTACATCTGTTTTGATTATGTAAATAACTATTGGAAAAGACAAAGGTGTTTGTGCATGCCCTGCATACTGTGTGCAGTCTGTGTAGGTATTTATTTCTAAAATAGAAAAAAAAATGCAGTATATTATTATTATTATTTTTATTTCTGTGCTGTAAAGAAAAATAATTTGAAGGATTTTTTTTTTTTACAGGTGTTTTACCTGTATTTTTTAAAATTTATTTTTAAACACAACAAATTACTAAAAATGTACTTTAAATTAAAATGAAAAGAAAATACAAAAAATAGAACTAAAATTTAGTTGACTGCAAATTTAGAATGCTTGTAGGAAAAATCACGATGCCAAGTGTTGTGAAGCAGATAGTCAGTTTAAGGATTATAGGAGATGCAGTTAACAAGATTAAATGGCTGATCAGGGTGTGTAATCTGATACAGCGGATGCTCATACTGCGGTCACAGAGTCACTTAGGTGTTTAAATGTGACCTGACCACAGTTACAGCTCTGTGGCAGTGTGTGCTTTTATTCCCAGACAATTACTATGAAATGTAAGGGTATGGTTTTTAGTGCTTACTTTTAACATAATGTAACAAGTGTGTATAATTATGTGAATATGAACCCTCTTTTAATACACAGTATACACAGAGTCACTTGAAAGTGACCATACTGATTTAGTGTCTTATTGTGGCTTAATATAAAGAAAACACTTGTCTTTTGATGTCATAAAACTGACGTTTTCTCAGCTGAGATAAGCAGCCAATCACAGCAGAGTTTCTTCACAACATGACGTCAGAGTGTAATGTTCAAGGAACCACTTCATGTCACCGCTACAGTGACAATTTTGGGCTAAACCTTGTCCTTGACTAGATGTTGTCACACTGATGAGATACTGTATGAACTTTCATATAGAGGTCATCCTGAAATGTTATCATTAAATATATTCGCTGTTTAAAATTAGGCTAAATAAATCTTGTATATTTTTTGCATTCCTTTCTAATTTAAGACGAGCAAAATTTCCACTGAAATGTTATCGCCCTCTGATGTCCGTAACATGAATTGCAAGAATTTATTGCACATAATTTTGCATTTGAGAACTGCATTAAATGCGACTTGAAATTCTTTGAAAGTAAGCAAATGTGAAATATAAGTCACATAAGAAGTAACACACTGTCTAGGCGTGCACGCACGTTACCCTTAACCTATATTTGCACTTGTATTGAACACACACTCTATTGCACACCGTGCTGCAAGGCAAGATGAAACACGTACAAATGCAAAACTGGCTGTAGAAGGAATGTGAAGCCTTGACTTAAGATAAAGGCAAACACTTTATACACACTTTACACATGCATACAGTGCTTTATAAAATAGAACTTGGTATTTAAATAACTTAAAATCACTAATCAAAATTTACTGGTGTTTGTTTTCACATTTTAGATGTTTAGTTTTTTTTAAATATAACAATTCTGATGCTCCAAATACCAAATACTTAATGTACACCGCTGAACTGAAAGAATTTGTCTTATTTTCTATTTAGTCACATTTAAAGGGATTCCATAACAAAAAGGATTCTATAATATTGTTAAATCAAATTTAAATATTATATTTGTTTTTATTTAGTCTCATTTTTGTCTTAATTATATTCTATTGTCTGTGGTCAAATTTTAGGTTTATTTTTACCTTTTAATAAGAAATAAATAAACAAAAAAATTGAAATGAAAGGTATTTTATCTCGTTCTATTCTATTCTATTCTATTCTATTCTATTCTATTCTATTCTATTCTATTCATGCACACTGTAACCTGATATTCAAATAAATTAAAATGTTTACTGTTTTTTAAATAATTATTATTGATAAATTTCTGACTAATTACCCAACGTGAAGAAAACATGGTTGAATTTATAGATTTTCCTTATTTAAAGATTAATCCATTCTATTTAAAGTATTTTTTCTGTTTTATTATAAAATATTGTTGATGATTCATCTGAAATGGATTTTATTCTGTTTTTTTTTTCCTATTTAGCTCCATGGGGTTTTGATCTTTATTATATCCCTATGTATTTAAAATTAAACATATTTATCTAATTAGTTTTATTATTTTTAATTACATTTAAAATCCTACTGTCTGTTGTCAGATTTAATGTATATTGTCAAGTTCTTTTAATTAAAAAAAATGAATTAAAGGTATTTAAAAATCTACATTAAATATATTTTATCACATTTTTATTATATTTGATTTTATCTCATTTTTGTCCTAATTATATTATATTGTCTGTGGTCAAATTAAATTTTTTTTTTTTTTTTACCTTTTAATAAAATAAAATAAAATAAAATTCTATTTGGTTCTATTCATGCACACTGTAATCTGATATTAAAATAACTTTAAAAAATATTATTGATAAATTGCTGGCACTAATTACACAATGTACAGAAATCCTGTTTGAATTTATAGTTGTTTCTTATGTTCTATTCCATTCTATTTAAAATAATTCGCTATTTTTCTATTATAAAATGTTGTTGATGATTCATTTCAAATGGATTTGATAAAATAATCTGCAGTATGTTAAAAAATGATTTCTGCACTGTAATAATAATAATTTGAACTAATTTTCCATATTGATTTTTTTTACATGTGTTTTAGCTGAATTTTATACTTTTTTCTGTACCCCAAAAAAAATTATATTTATTTTTTTTTAAAAATCAACAAAACTACTAAAACTTTAACAAAAATGAAAAAGAAAACAGAAAATACAAACAAATCTAAATGAATGAATGTCATGCGTTTCAATTAAAAAAATAAATTAAAGATATTTGAAAATCAACATTAAACAGATTTTATTGCATTTTTGTTATATTTTATTTATATTTATTTATATTATATTTAAGTATATTGTATTGTCTGTGGTCAGATTGTACGGTTTATTTTTTACCTTTTAATAAAATAAAACTAAATAATTTTAAAAATGTAATTAAAGGTATTTCTATTCTATTCTTTCTATTCTATTCTATTCTATTCATGCACAATGTAACCTGATGTTTAGTTTTTTTTAAATAATTATTATTAATAAATTCCTGACACTTCAGTTGCTTTTAGACTATGTTATTTTTCTTTATTTTCCTTATTTTCCTTATTTTCTATTCCATTCTATTTAAAGTAATTCTCTATTTTTTTCTGTTTTATTATAAAATATTGTTGATGATTCATTTTGATTGGATTTAATTAATAGATTCTATCACCAGCACCCCAAATTAGCCCCATGAACTTAATTATCCTATATTTAAAATGGAACGTATTTATTTTTATTTAAACATTTTTTAATTGTATTTAATCACATTTAAAGTTATTTTGTCTTACTGTCTGTTGACAACTTGAATGTATATTGTCATGTTTTTTTTAATAAAAAAGCGAACTTAAAGCTATTTAAAAATCGACATTAAATATATTTTATCTCATTTTTATTAATTTTATTTAATAATAATTGAAGATTTTTTTCTCCTTATTTCTATACTGTTGTTATCAGTGACATTTAAAGGGACAGTAACATTTGTTTTCTGTCGGTAGCGTAAATGAGGGCCTCTTCCCCTTTAAGGCGCTTTGTAGCATCGCAGAGAGGCCGAATCTCCAGCTGATCGTCGGTGATTCTCATTCCAGCTCCATCTCATCCACCCGATTCGCGCTCATCTTTGGGTCAGCAAGTCCCTTCGAATTAAACATAGGGTCTAAATAACCCACAGATGCCAGAGCTGCTTTTCAAAGCATCTTTGGCCGTGTCGCATTACGTCGCGCGAGGATGATGCCCGGAGCTCGCGAGTCTCTGGATGCGGCGTGTGTGCGTGCGTGTCCTTGAGTTGAGCACCACCAGCATGGGATGTTTCTCCATCGCACGACCGATTGCATCCTGAAACAAAAGCACACGGCGACAATGTGAGAGTAAATGCGTATTTTTGCTGTTTTATGCGCTGGAGAATACCGCTGGCGCGTCGCCTGTAATGGAGAAGACGAGATGAGAAAGTGAAGGCGTGTTTGGAGAGCAATCTTCATTTGTGTTGTGCATCATCAGTGTTACTGTGAAGATGCCGAGGAGTTTACGCAGACTGGTGCACCTGGTGCTCTTCTGTCCCTTATCTAAGGGTTTACAGGTAACTTTTTCACTAGAATAACAATGCTTGTTTATGTTCTTGCTTTAAAAACCTCATAAAGAGTGAAAAATAACACAGAAGTGTCATGGTATCACCATGATTTTGAACAATGACCGTTTTCTGGGCATGGTATTTTCCATAAATAGTACGTAAATACCATGATACATGAATATGAGTGTCATTCAGCACCGTGATAAGGGAAACTGAGGCTAGTTGTCACACTTTTTAGCTCCGTAAGTATCTCAGGGTATCACCATTTTTGCCCAGAACAAAAGTTAATTGGCATATGTTGACATTTTGTGACAACATGCTTTGGTTATATAGGGCATTAACTAACCTAAACTCACAGTAAAAGATACACAAATTTATGAATCTGTAAATATGTAAAATATACCATATAAACATATCAAATATTTATTGCTATTTAAAAAAAAATACATTTGCATAATTATACTCCTGAAGTCTTTGGGATCCAGTGTGACAACTAGCCCCGGTGATCCATATACACTGCTACCATCACTGTATTTTTCTGAATTGTGACCCTGAACCACAAAACCAGTCACAAGGGTTAATTTTTTGAAGGTTTTAAAAGAGTTATGCATCATCCAAACACTGAATAAATAAGCTTTCCATTGATGTATGGTTTGTTAGGATAGGACAATATTTGGTTGAGATGCAACTATTTAAAATCTGGGATCTGAGGGTGCAAAAAAAATCAAAATATTGAGAAAATCACCTTTAAAGTTGTCCAAATGACGTTCTTAGCAATGCATATTACTAATCAAAAATTAAGTTTTGATATATTTACGGTAGGACATTTTTAGCATAAAAGAAAAATCAATAATTTTGATTACATATAATGTATTGTTGGCTATTGCTACAAATATACCCATGCTACTTACGACTGGTTTTGTGGTCCAGGGTCAAAATTTTTAAAAGACGATACATTAATCATATGAAAGAGGATCTGTCATTTTAATTCTTGCCGTTAATTCCATCTTTAGCTAATCACACACACACACGACTCGTCTGAGTGCTTAATGCACACCGTATGCTGACAGTATTTCGGTAGATCCGCACTAAGAGCCCTCTTTCATAAGTGCACTCACCGTAAGTGCACACTGTGACCGTTTGAGACGGTGTAGGTCAACTCTGTCAGATTCATAGCTGAACCCTGCGCTGAAGATGTCACAGACGACAAATGCATCTTTCACTTCTCTCGTACAAGAGGACGAAAACAGCAGGGCTTCGACCTGAAGTTAAACAAAAGCACAGTTCCTCAGGTTAAACGCACAGCAGAATGTTATTAGAAGGATAGTTCACTACAAAATGAAAATTGTGTCATTATTTACTCACCTTCATGCTTTTGCAAACCCGTATGACTTTCTTTTCTCTGTAGAACACAAAAGGAAAAATAACAGTTCTAGTAGTACTTTTTCCACATGCAATTACACTAGATGCTTCCTATGATTTGTACTCCATATTGCAAGTCTTCTGAAGCCATACAATAGATTTTTGAAAAGAGCAGACTGATATTTACTGACTGATATTGAGTTACTGAGCTGAATTTGAGAACCGAATCAGTTTGTGAACAAACCAAGTCAAAAGTTTACATACACCTCGCAGAATCTGCAAAAAAAAACAAAAACTATGCATTAAGAGCCCTGAGGACAACTCAGGGACTCATATCAACTATTACAGAAGGTTCAAACGCTCACTGATGCTTCAGAAGGAAAGACGATACATTAAGAGCCGGGAGGTGAAAACGTTTTGAATTTGAAGATCAGGGTAGATAAATTTAACTTATTGTGTTTTCTGGGAAACATGTAAGTATCTTCTGTAGCATCTGAAGGGCAGTACTAAATGAAAAAATATGTTATTTAGGCAAAATGAGAAAAATGTACACATCTTCGTTCTGTTCAAAAGTTTTCACCCCGGCTCTTAATGCATCGTTATTCATTCTGGAGCAGCAGTGAGTGTTTGAACCTTTTGTAATAGTTGCATATGAGTCTCTCAGTTGTCCTCAGTGTGGAAGGATCTCAAAATCATAAAGTTATTGCTGGAAAGGATTCAAATACACAAAAATGCTGCAAAACCAAAGAATTTGTGGGCCCTTGCTTCACTGAAATGATTGGACACAAAATAATGTTTGAGTGTACTTTTATGAATTTTAATGAATGTGCCAAGAAAAGCAAAGGGGAGATGTTTTAAAACTATCAGTGAGTCATTAATTACATTTTGATCATATTAACTGCATGCTTTTAAAGCTTGAAAGCCTCATTTGTTGTATTTGTAGAGAAAGTTCATCCAAAAATGAAAACTTGCGTACAATTTACTCACCCTCAGGCCATGATGTCAGATTTGGAGAAATGTAGCATTACATCTCTTGCACACCAGTGAATGGGTGCCCTCAGAATGAGAGTTCAAACAGCTAATAAAAACATCACAATAATCCACACCACTCCAGTCCATCAATTTACATCTTGTGAAGTGAAAAGCTGCGTGTTTGTCAGAAACAAATCCATCATTAAGATTTGCTTCCAGCTAAAATATGTGTTCGTAATATGTCCAGAAGTCATCTAATCTGAATCAGGATTATGAAGTCATATTTTGTCCAGAAAAAAGGGTTTAAAGTTCAAAACATCGTAATGGATTTGTTTTTCACTTCTCAAGACATTAACTGATGGACTGAAGTGGTGTGGATTACTTGTGAATTATTGTGATGTATTATCAGCTGTTTGGACTACAGAGGATCCTTTGGGGAGCAAGTGTAATGCTAAATTTCTCCCAATCTGTTCTGATGAAGAAACAAACTCATCTACATCATGGATGGCCTGAGGGCGAGTACGTTTTCAGCAAATTAAAATTTTTGGGTGAACTATTCCTAAAGGTTTCAGTGCGTATTTATATTGCGTGAATGTATTGTAAAGTGTGCTGCACTTGTTTTTTGGATTGGATGTTCAGGCCTTGTTTTTAGCGAGTGGGCACACACACTGAGTGAATTTAGGTGTCTAATAACAGTTGTCTGTATTAACAGGCAGTAATCAGATATGTGTGTTTTCACAGAGTCACACAACACAAACACACACACACTCGCTTTCCCACTCCAGCACAGAGAACAGTTGCTGCCTTCGGCATTCAGTGCCCTTTTACACCTGAAAACTGTCCAAGAAACTATGTTTAATCTTGTTAGGACACATGCTAATGACCACTAATATCTCTTTCTGTCACTTTCTCCCTCTCAGTCTCTCAAAGCAGCATAAACTGCATTCACGTTGCTGATTTTATGCTCAAATGCAATTTTTGTATGTTTTTTTCAAATGACCTTTTAAATGTGGCAAATCCCTTATGCATACAACACCCCACCCTGGTATATTCATCATAATGTCATCATAACATTTCGTAATTTTTTTCTTACTGTATGAAATTAGAACCACATGGGCTTCCTGTCTACGTTTCTGCTGTCACTGTCCAAAGTAAAACATTTAAGACATAATGTACACCAATGAATTTTAAATATTTTAATTTTAAGTGCATATTTTAAAAAATCATTTTAATTTAATATGCAAATAATATTACAATTTTTATTATTTATATTTTTATTATTTAATTTGTTATATATAGGCAAGATATGACAAAATTCTGATGTCATAATGTAATTTAATTCATTTTTAAATATTTTTTTTATCAAATTAATTTTCTAGTTTGAAATATGAAATGTTTAATTTAAATTTATATATATATATATATATATATATATATTTCAATGTCATTTTAAATTAAAATTATACTTTCTTTGTATGTTTTACAAATATTTGGCTTACATTTATTCTCGTCCTTTATTATTGTTATTACATATTTCATAGTTTATCAAATAGTTTTACATATTTCCTTTCTGTGTAATACTTAAGAGAGTTTATTTTATGATTATTCTATGATATATGTAGTCAAAATATGCCAAAAGTTGAGTCAAGATATAAATACATTTGAGGTCAAATATTTACACACAAATCTTGCAGAATCTGCAAAATGTTAATAATTTTACCAAAAAAAGAGCGGTCATACAAAATGCATGTTATATTTTTTTTATTTAGTACTGACCTGAATAAGATATTTTGCATAAAATACATTTACACACAGTCCACAAGAGAAAATAATAGATCAATTTATGAAAATGACCCCGTTCAAAAGTTTACATACACTTGATTCTTAATACTGTGTTGTTACCTGAATGATCCACAGCTGTGTGTTTTTGTTTAGTGATAGTTGTTCATGAGTCCCTTGTTTGTCCTGAACAGTTAAACTGGCAGCTGTTCTTCAGGAAAAATTCTTCAGGTCCCAAATTCTTTGGTTTTTCAGCATTTTTGTGTATTTGAACCCTTTCGAACAATGACTGTATGATTTTGAGATCCATTGTTTTACACTGAGGACAACTGAGAGACTCATATGCAACTATTATGAAATGGTTAAACACTCACTGATGCGTCAGAAGGAAACACGATGCATTAAGAGCCGGGGGTGAAAACTTTTGAACAGAATGAAGATGTGTACATTTTTCTTATTTTGCCTAAATATCATATTTTTTTTCATTTAATACTATCCTTCGGAAGCTACAGAACGTACTTACATGTTTCCCAGAAGACACAATAAGTTAAATTTACCTTGATCTTGAACTTCAAAAAGTTTTCACCCCCAGGCTCTTAATGCATCATGTTACCTTCTGGAGCATCAGTGAGTGTTTGAACCTTCTGTAATAGTTGCATATGAGCCCCCCAATTGTCCTCAGTATGAAAAGATGGATCTCAAAATCAGTCATTGTTCGAAAGGGTTCAAATATACAAAATATTTTTTTGAAATATTGTGTGTAAATTTCTGTCTATTATGTGTCTCTTTCAGTCCCGTTTACCTGCAGTTAAGGTCAAGTACCTGTTGGTGGCGTGGTTTGGGATTCTGGTGGCCAGCTGGGTGATCTATATGCAGTATTCCTCTTATTCAGAGCTCTGCAGAGGACATGTCTGTACCATGCTCATCGTAAGTCACTGCATCCTCCATAATGCATGAGTTTAGGTGCACATTCCTTCCCATGAGCGCCATTCCTCGCCACTTAGGAGAAGCCAACATGGAATAGCTAGGATTTGCCACTTTATTACATTGCAGGTTAAGACAGAAAGTGAGTGTCTGAAGATGATTCATGATGATTGACAAACGCCTCAGAGCATTTGCTTACAGTCCACAGACACAGATGGTGCAATATTTATGCTGTTTTGCCTTCTAACATCTCACTGACAGGAAGTCTTTGGACATAACTGAGAGAATAAGAGAGGAACTGGAAAATTAAAAGGAGGAAGCGAGCAAGTTGACAGATGATAATTATGAAAGCCAAATTTAAACATTCTCATTTTTATTGTAACAGTAGGATAATTATGCAGCGTGATTGCGTTTAATTACAAATTCTGCATTCAGGATGTAAACAGAAACCCCTCAGGAAAGTAGAACTTCCTATTACTGTGATGATTTACATTCACAAAAAAGATCTACTCATATTTTTTTATCCTGTTGTGTTTTTTTTTTTTTTTTGTGAAGCAAATAGGCTGTGCTTTTCAAAACAACAAAAGTCTATGGTAACTCATGTGTTCAAGCTGTGCACAATATTCCACGTCTTATAAAGCAGTATGTTTGTATTATATAAGGAACAAACCTAAATTTAAAGGAGTAGAAAAATGTTTAATTCTGACATCATTTATTCACCCTCAAGTTGTTCCAAACCTGCATGTATTTATATACACAAAAGAATATATTTTAAAGAATAAGGGTCACCAAAAAAATACTTTGGAAGTCAATGGGGTCAATCCCATCAACTGTTTGGTTACTTGTTTTGTGTAAAAAGAAATTCATACATATTTGGAATGACTTGAAATTTTCATTTTTGGGTGAAGTATCCCTTAAAAGTTTCTGAAGAAGCACTTTGAGAAACATTTCTTTAAAAACACATTTGGCGTTCAGAGCCTCTCACACATAGTGCTGTAGTTTAGACACTTGGTGAGGTAGAGGGGAAGAAAAGCCCTTTCAGATCGTTTCGTAACATGTGCACTGACAACTGCTTTTGTAGATATCAGAAATGAACACGATAAGGAAAATAGAGAAAGCAGATAAGAAGAAGTAATATGCTGGCTTTAGGCTAGTCTGTGCATTGGTGGGTCATTGTCTGCGGAAGCGACCGTCCATCATGACATCACCAAGCCCTCTGTCCTCCGACTAGCCAGTTTATCCTTTGGTTGTTTGCACAAGACTCTTAAAAGATGGCAAGATGTTGTGGTTAATGCCTGTCTGTTTCCTGTGTGTGTGTTTCAGTGTGATCATTATCGCAGAGGTATTATTTCAGGGTCGGTGTGTAAATCTCTCTGCGAGGAGAAAACATTGTCTCTTCAACGCTGTCTTTCAACATCACCAACGCACCAGGTAAAAAATGTACATGTCATATTTAAATAAAAAAAAAAAAAGACCGAAATTATATTTTGTATTGCATTATTTTTAATAATTGTATTTCTAATGCGTCTAAACATTTTACTTTATATTTACCTTTTTTTTTTAATTTGCATTATTCTCATTGGTGATTCTCACTATTAACACTTTGTATAGTATAAATATTTTTACTTTTTTTTTTTTTTTACATTACAGTAATTAAAATATGTGGGGAAAGTGTGATTAATTGTCATAAAATAACATCAAATGATGTTATTATTATAGAATAATTATATAATAAATAATAATTATAGAATCAATTTAAATACAATTGTATGTAATTTTTATTTATTTATTTTTAGATAATTTATTTTCATTTTTTGGCAGTGTGCAAAAAGGCATGTATGCAATTACAATTACATTTGGCACACATAATATATATATTTATATATATAATATACTGTATTGCAGATATATAGTGCTGTGTGGAAGGAGAAAGCTGTATTGGTGAAGTGTGGGATTGAAGAGAGCATGAGAGGCGAAAACGGTCCTGACTCGCCATTGCGGCATGACAACAACCTCTATGACAAACCCACCCGTGGAACATCCATGGATGAATTCAGAGCAATGCTTCATTCCTTTCTCAAGGTCTTTTTATCTACCGTTTGTCTTCATTTTTCACATTATACACAAATATAACAATAAATCAGACCTGTAGTTGACACCAAAACCATTTTTATACTCATAGAGTTAAAAAATGCTTGTCCTTCAATTATAGAACTTGATGTTTTGAATTTGAACTTGAATTGTTGCAGTACAGATGTTGTGAATAGGGATGTCTGATATAGCAACAACTAATCAACTCTCTGAAAGAGACAGATTCACCAAAATGAACTGAACTTATCAACTCTAATGCCATTTTTGTCAATGTAACACGTTGCAATGATTTTCAATGTTGATTTATAAAAATCACCAATCAAATGATCAGAAATATATAATGAATATTCAACATATCACCCAGCCCTCATTGTGACTGGTATCAGAGATGTTTACGCCCTGCTTAGCAAAGCAGAAACGGATGTAAGACAGTCTAACCCTCTCTGAGCTTTCGGCTGTTCCTCAAGGTCCCCTGTAGGAGGGAGAGAGAGCATGGGAGGGAGTGGGGTAATGGGGAAGAGAAGCCAAAAATAACTGAAGGAGCTTGAAAAGGTCACAGCCAGAACAATACACTCACTCTCAGTGTCACGGGGGAGTACAACACTAACACACACACTTTAACACAACCCACACAAAGTGCTGTAAATGGCTGTGCACACTTCAGTATACATGCATAATGCTGATAAAAACTGTACTTAAATATCCCATTAAATAAAAATGAGTTTTGTGGTTTGTAGTCCATGTAGGTTAGTGTTGAGGCCAATCTAGATATCAAAGTGTATGTGCTTGCTACTACTAAAATTGGCTAATCAATGTTACTCCTTATTTCCCAGGAAAACAATCCAAAAATATTAATAATGTTCACATACAGACATGCATATGTAGAATGTCTCTAGAATGAAAACGTCCTCTTCTCCTAAATTATAAATACCACCCACCTCTGACTAGAAATAGAAAGTAGTCAATCATAATTCATGACTGTTACGTAAGGTAAAGGTTATTGTTGGCACTTTTTTAAAGGAACAAGCTGTTCAATGTCCTACCCCCAATGAAGTGTGGGATACTGCAAGATAAATAAATAACATTCAGTCTCCAAAGGTTTAAAAATCTCTTTCTCCCTCTTCCATTCATTCACAGGACAGTGTTGGTGAGCAATCATCTCTTAGCACTCTTGTAACTCGTGTGATTTCTCTGGCGGACGTCAACGGCGATGGTAAAGTTTCATTAGCGGAGGCGAAATCCGTGTGGGCTTTGCTTCAGATCAATGAATTTGTTTTAATGGTGGCACTGCAAGATAAAGAACACGCTCCCCGCTTGCTAGGCTTCTGTGGAGACCTTTACGTGACTGAACGTGTAGCACACAGCGCCCTTTTCAGGCTGGAAGTGCCCGGTTGGCTGCAGCCAGTGTTTCCTGAGGCGCTGGGCACCGCTCTTAACCAGTGGCTCGCTCCTGCATGGCCCCGCAGGGCCCGAATCACCATCGGCCTACTAGAGTTTGTTGAAGAGGTATTCCATGGTGTATACGGAAGCTTCTACATATGTGACGCAAGCCCAAGACGGGTCGGCTACAATGCGAAATACGACTTCAAAATGGCAGACCTTCAAAGCATAGCATCAGAGGCAACCGTCAAAGGATTCCTTCGAGGGAGAACTTGCGAGGCAAACGTTGACTGCACTTACGGGCGGGATTGTACTGCAACGTGCGACCGATTGGCAAGGCAGTGCAACGTGGAGGTGGTGCAGCCTAACTTGGCCAAGGTGTGCGCACTCCTGCAAGACTTCCTGCTCTTCGGAGCGCCTTTGGACCTGAGGGAGGACCTGGAGAAACAGCTACGCACCTGTGTGACTCTTAGCGGACTTGCCTCGCAGATGGAGGTGCATCATTCCCTTGTTTTGAACAACCTCAAAACGCTACTGTGGAAGAAGATCTCAAATACCAAGTACTCTTGAGACCAGCATAGGGATGATCAAGAGAAAGGCAACAGAGAGCGAGAGAACAGATGGAGACTTCCAGAGAACAAAAGTGGGGTCAGTACAGTTGCTTCAGGAGGGCTAACAGAATAGCTGAACTCTGCCAGCCACTACAGACTTAAATTTGTCGAACATCAATTGTGAAGTTGGTGAATGCAAGTTCAGAAAGAGTATACAATACATCCCCACCCTCTGTTTTACTTCAACAACTCAATTGAACAACCTTAAACCCTATAAAAACACCTACGGAAGATTAATTTTCCTCTGCCCAAAAGGTCCAAGGTGGAGACTGTCCAATAGGAACAAAGACTACTGGAAGACATTTCTTTGACCATGCAGCCCCTTGCCATATAGATCCTTTTTGGTGAACGTTTGGTTAAGGATCTGGGCTGCAAGCACAAGGATAGTAGAGCCATTTCCTAGTAGAAGAAACCCAAGGAGTTTCCATGAGGACAGTCTTGCTCTACATCCCCTTTCTCTTTTACTTTAGTGACGCAAATGAAGACCCTTTAACCCTAACAGAAAAACCTTCCTCTTGCCAAAATATCCAAGTTGTTCATTGGAGAAAACCAACTGGAGGACATTTCTTTGACCATGTATCCCCTTCCCAAATTATATCTTGAGTCCTGCTTGGTGGACTTGTGGGTAAGGATCTGGGGTGCAAGCACAAGGATAATAGAGTCAGTTCTGAGAAGTAACCCAAGGAAAGGAGAGTTTCAGAGATGGTCTTGCTCTACATCGGGGTCTCCAAACTCTGACCTGAAGGGCTAGTGTCCTGTAGAGTTTGGCTCCAACTTGCTTCAACACACCTGCTTGGAAGTTTCATGCATGCCTAGTAGGACCTTGATTAGCTGGTTCAGTTGTGTTTATTTAGGGTTATAGCTAAACTCTGTAGGGATGAGTTTATAGACACCTGCTCTACATCAACACCCTCTATTTTACTTGAGCGACTCCCCTGAAGACCCTTTAACCCCATAGAAACCCTTCAGAAGAATCTCTTTCCTTTGGCTGAAAGGTCCAAGGTGAGGTGAAGTTAGAATGTCCACTTAGGAACAAGGTAAACTTGAGGATATGTATTTGACCATGCAACCTCTTCCCAAATTAGACCTTCTTGGTGAACATTTGGTCAAAGATCTGGGATGCAAGCACAAGGATAATAGTGTCAGTTCCAAGAAGTAACCCTATTAACGAAGAGTTTCAGAGAGGATGGTCTTGCCCTGCATCAGGGGTCTCCAAACTCTGTCCTAGAGGACTAGTGTCCTGTAGAGTTTGCCTCTAACTTGCCTCAACATAGTTTGGAAGTTTCTTGCATGCCTAGTAGGACCTTGATTAGCTGGTTCAGGTGTGTTTATTTAGGGTTACAGCTAAACTCTGCAGGACATCAGCCCTCCAGGACTGAGTTTGGAGACAACTGCTCCACATCAACACCCTCTGTTTTACTTGTGTGACTCCCCTGAAGTTCCTGTAACATAGGGGTGCCCAAACTCGGTCAAGGTGGGCTGCTGCCCTGCAGAGTTTAGCTCCAACCCCAATTAGACACACCTGAACTAGCTAATCAAGCTGTTATCAGGCATACTAGAAACCTCCCCACAGGTGTGTTTAAGGCAAGTTGAGGTTAAACTCTGCAGGACACCAGGCCTCCAGGACCGAGTTTGAGCACACCTGCTTTAACCCTATAGAAACACCTTCAGAAGAATCTCTTTCTCTTTTGGTCCAAGGTGAAGTTAGAATGTCCAGTTAAAACCAGCTTGAGGACATTTATTTGATTGTGCAACCCCTTCGTAAATGAGTCCTTCTTGGTGAAGTTTTGGTTAATGATCTGGGCCAGTTCCATGAAGTATTCCAAGGAAAGAAGAGTTTCAGAGAGGATGGTCTTGTTCTACATCAGGGGTCTCCAAACTCGGTCCTAGAGGGCCGGTGTCCTGCAGAGTTTGCTTGAGCTAAACTCTGCAGGCCATCCAGGATCGAGTTTGGAGGCTCTATATCCACACCCTCTATTTAACTTGAGTAACTCCCCTGAAGACCTTTTAACCCTATAGAAACACCTTCAGAAGAATCTCTTTCCTTTAGCTGAAATGTCCAAAGTCAAGTTAGAATGTCCAATTAGGAACAACTAGAGGACATTTATTTGACCGTGCAACCCCTTCCCAAATGAGTCCTCCTTGCTGAACTTTTGGTTAAAGATCTGGGCTGCAAGCACAAGGATAATAGGGTCAGTTCCAAAAAGTAAGGAAAGAAGAGTTTCGGAGGGGTCTCTGAAATCAGTCCTGGAGGGCCAGTGTCCTGCAAGGTTTAGCTCCAACTTGCCTCAACACACCTACCTGGAAGTTTCTCGCATACCTAGTAAGGTCTTGATCAGCTGGGTTAGATGTGTTTTAAATAGGGTTAGAGCCACACTATTCAGGACACCAGCCCTCCACAACAGAGTTTGGAGACCCCTGCTCTACATCCACGCCCTCGATTTTACTTGAGCGACTCCCCTGAAGACCCTTTAACATAGGGGTGCCTAAACTTGGCCATGGTGGGCCGCTGTCCTGGAGTCTAGCTCTAATCCCAATTAGAAACACTTGAACTAGCTAATCAAGCTTTATCAGGCATCACTCCCGGCAGGTGTGTTAAGGCAAGTTGGAGCTTAACACTTTAGGACACTGGGGCACCTCTGCCTTAACCCTATAGAAACAAGGTGAAGTTACAATGTCCAATTAAGAACAACTAGAGGGCATTTATTTGACCATGCAACCCCTTCCCAAACAAGTTCTCTTTGGAGAACCTTTGGTTAAGGATCTTGGCTGCAAGCACAAGGATAGTCGGGTCAATTCCAAGAAGTAACCCAAGGAAAGTGTTTCAAAGTAGATGGTCTTGGTCTAAGCCCATAACACCCTTCAGTAAGACGTGCAACTTTTGGTTGCAACAGCAGGATTGTTCCTAGAATGCTCCTCTGAGTTGCATCTTGAAGAATAAACTACAGCCACACCTGTTTTGACTTTCAGCACAGAAGAAGAGGGATCTTTAGCAATGTTTGGAAACACCCAGAACTCGACATGTCAGAACTCGACGCCAAATCCTGCAACACAACCAAGACGTCAACACTGGATTCATAAAATAGGAACGAGTTAAGGTTATATATTATGTCTTTTTACAGGGTGTATGTTGTGTTAGTGTGTGTGTGCTTGTTTTACAAGGATGTTTCTCTCATGTTGTAGTATCACTGGAAGGGTACTCCTTTTTTGAATGGTGTGGAGCGTTCATGATGGGATTTGTGCTTGAACTGTAAGATTACTTACTGTGTTTCTCAGGGTTTGTGTGTTTATGTCTGTTTGGAAGACTACTATTAAGATTAAACCTAGATGAAATAGAATTATGGTGTCAAATTAAAAACAGAAAGTACCGTTTGAGGAATCAAGGTCTAGTGGCCGTGTATGTGCAGGCATATAAACACACGTCTGCATATAAACTTGAAAGTCTATGTGCATATTGTAAACGCATCTCCTTGACTCACAGTAGGCAGATTTCTAAACATCTCTTACACTAGAATAACAAATTAAACTGCAAATTGCATTTCATTAATACTAAACAAGACACATTCCACAGATAACCAACAAGAAATACCAAGTGCACATTTAAAAAAAAAAAAAAAAAAACTTGTTTCCTCTTTTCGCTTTCAAGATCAGTGTCCTCCCTAGCTTTGTAAGAACGATCCAGAAGTTTTGTTCTTGCAGATTCACATGCGTGTCATTTTGAGTTGATTTTCTGTCTTCTAGTGTGCACTAGGCTTTAGTACAGTTTCATGTTATTATGAACAAAGTGGTTTTATGTACTATTAAGTCATGTTTATTATTTTATTTCGTGCTTCTGTAAGGAGAGCAGCACAAAATACTAATTTATTTTACCTCCATGAATTTGTTCAGCTATTATTCATTGATGAGTAAATGTTTAAAACCTAAACTGTGCATATGTGTCTTTTTTTGTGTGAAGCACAAGTACACAAAGTACAGCACTTGTTCAAAGGACAAACACAACAGCAGGTATCCTTTTACCCGACCTTTAGAAAGAAACAAGGAATCAGCATATATTAGTCCAGGGAGGCGTCCCAAAACTACCTCACCTTTAAAAGGACACATTACTTACAGGACCAAAACATGTAAATTCACATGCTGGACAAACGTAAAACAAGCTGTTATTTATTCTTTTAATGGTACTGATAAACAAAAAATAATCATGTTTCATAAAAATATGCTATAATTAAACACTGCATTACAGCATAGCTTAATTTATAAATTAAAAGACTGACTAGTTGAGCTGTCCTTCAAAAACAGATTGATTTGAGTGACATGATTGTACAGTTTGTGGTTTGTTAAAAAACAGAATAAAGTGTCATGCACTAATTTGGGTGATGATCAGATGATCTTGTTTAGATGTTCTCTTCCATCTTGGTCCAAAAAGCAGGTGGAGATTAACAACTGCAGACAAGGGTGTGTAATACGCAGCAGGTGTAAATCCTGCAGTCAGCTGACTTGTTCCAAATGGTTTATCACAATTCTGAAATTATTAAAGCAAAACAACGATTAAAGCAATGCTCTATTTTTGAAAATGTAAAAATAATCACAACATGCTTAACACAAAGCATGCAGTTTCAAAGGCAGATGAGATCTGCACACTTTTTCACTTCTTTTTTTGCATTTTCTGCACTGATTTGAGGGGAAAAATTTAGAAGGGGAAGTATTTATTTTTGACACCATTTAACACTATTTTTTTTAATATTAGGCCATTTTTATCTGTATAACAATAAACAAACAAGATCTAAATAGGACAACAATTAAAAAAATTCAAGTGCATTTTTTGAGGATCATATCTAATACACTAGCCTTTTATGACACATATAGTATGATATAGTTAGAATATGGAGTTCATACTAATCAAAAACAAATAAAACAAAGTGAAATTATGCAATTTGGTGCTGTTGCTGATATTTATATGGCCAAAAAGTAGATGAAACTCTGATTGCTTTAAAATCAATTAGGTATTTATAACAGACTACTTACGTTAAATGCATAGAAATCTCAGTACCATTATTTTTCTTAAAAAAAAAAAATGATGTATGGATAATCAAGTAAACCCAAGCTGCTTTAGTCCAGTAAGTGTTTGTCTTAAAATATTACTATTAATATAAATATTTCATATATAATGTGTAAAGCTGTATGGAAATGAGAAAGACTGGTCTACACTACTGGTCTACCACTAGATTTTTAATGTTTTTTTAAGAAGTCCCTTCCGCTCACCAAGCCTGCATTTATTTCCAAAATTGTGAAATATTTTTACCATTTGAAATTTCTCTTTTTATTTAAAAATATTTAAAAATGTAATTTATTTCTGTTATTTTAATACTGAATTTTTAGCATCATTACCAGTCACATGATCCTTCAGAAATCATTCTAATATTCTGATTTGCTGCCCATTTTTTTGATGAATAGAAAGTTCAGAATAACATTTATCTAAAATAGAAATATTTTGTAACATTATAAATGTTTTTATCACCACTTTTGATCAGTTTGAATCCTTGCTAAATAAAAATAATAATTTCTCTAATTTCTAACGCCCTCAAAAAATTGTACTCACTCCAAGCTTCTGAATGGCATAGTGTATAATGTTACAAAAGTTTTTTTTTTTTAATTTCAGATAAATGCTGATCTTTGTATCATTCTATTCATCAAACAAAATATTTTTTTGAGCAGCAAATCAGCATATTATAATGATTTCTGAAGGATCATGTGACACTGAAGACTGGAGTAATGATGCTGAAAATTCAGCTTTGAATCACAATAAATTGCATTTTAAAACATTCAAATAAAAAAAATTTAAATAGTAAAAATATATACTGTGTTTTTATACAGTATCTTACTGTTCAAAAACTTTTGACTGGTAGTGTATTATTTAAACTTTCTCTGTTTGTTAGGTTTTAAAGATAAGGTTAAGGACCAATTTTACAGAATTCACATCCCTGTTGGAAACGGTGTCTCATGCTTGTTTGTAGGGGCTGTCTTTCATTCTTTGCACTGTGGAATTATGGGTACAAAGTGTAGTTTCTAGCGCCCTGCTGCTCTTTGCTTCCTCATGACACAGACACAGCACATTGAGCTGTGCTGCAACGCCTCGAGGAGCAAAAAAAATTGTGTGGGAGTGTTTAAAAGAACACTTACTACTCCAGCTTGCTGTAGAGTCGATCTCTGACCTCTGTTCACAGTCGTACTGTTTTAAGACTCTAGGTCACAACCCACAAAGTGCAGCTCCATTTCATCCATTCCTTTTGGTGTTTTGAGTTCATGAGTCACACAGTTACAAAAACATGTTAGAATCTATATAATCGAATACAAAGAAACATTAATGGGGAATAATGGAGTCTTTGGAAAGGGGTTTTACAGACTGAGATGGGCACTAACACACACAGAGGTCTGGGTTGGGTTATCCGGCCTCGTTCCAAGCCCCCGGTCCACCATACAGGACAGCAGGGTCGATCGCAAGCCAGTTTCTTTCTGCCCACTTTTAGCACAACACTGGCATCAATGCCAGAGTTACGTCTCATGGGGCAAAACACACAAACTACACACACACAATTACACAAGACTGCACACATGATGGGTAGCTGAAGTGACAGGCTAGACCTAACCAAAAACATATTTTTCTGATTTGTATATAATTATTATGCAGTTCTATGGTTTTAATTGAGAGATTAAGTAGAATACTTTTAAAAAATTTTATACATACAGTTAAGATCAAAAGTTTACATACACCTTGAAGAATCTACAAAATGTTAATTTTTACCAAAATAAGAGAGATTATGCAAAATGCATGTTATTTTTTATTTATAAAAGATGTTTACCTAGTCCACAAGAGAAAATAATTGTTGAATTTATACAAATATTGTACTTAAAAAAGTAAAATTTTCCCTATTCTTAAAATTCCAAAAGTTTTCACTTTTTTTTAACATAGTTGCATATGAGTCCCTCAGTTGTCCTCAGTGTGAAAAGTTGAATCTCAGAATCATACAGTTATTGTTGGAAAGGATTCAAATATACAAAAATGCTGAAAAAACAAAGAATTTGTGGGAATTTTCAATTCAACTATTATTTTCTCTTGTGAACTATAGGTAAACATCTTTTATGTAAAATAATGACTTGGATTTTGTATGATCCCTCTTATTTTGGTAAAATAATCAAAATTTTGCAGATTCTGCAAGGTGTATGTAAACTTTTGGACCTCAACTGTAGCAAAGAATGGGGGTCAGTAAGATTTTTAATGTTTTTAAAAGAAGTCATGCTCACCAATACTGCTTTTTTGTATTCAAAAACACAGTAATATAAATTACAATTTAAAATAACTATTTTCTATGTGAATATATTTTAAAATGTGATTTATTTCTATGATGCAATGCTGAATTTATGCCTTCAGTGTCATTATTAACTCACTCTTTCTAATCAGTTTAATGAATCCTTGCTGAATTATTAATTAAAAAATGACCCCAACTTTCCAGTCTAAAATGTTAATTAAAAAAAGTGAAAAATTACGTAAAATTTAAAAACTAAAAATAAACAGAGTCAACTGTTATAAATGTCTTTGTCTAGATACCATATTAACTTAATATTAGCTATTTTTTAACTTCTCTCATCACCTTGAAATGACTTGAGGATTTAATTTAGAAAAAAAACAGTAAATTCGACGTATCATTCAACTTATTTTAAGGTGTAATATAATTAATCCTTCAGCCAAGACCCACCATATGCTTAAAAATATTGCTGACAAAGTAAACACTTACTGTTTTGACAATGGTAAAATATCATGGTGGTTTCCACACAGAAAGAAATAGCTCTTCATTCAGGGTCTGTAGTAGAGTTAAAGCATAATTATATATATATATTTATTTATTCTTTATTCTGTAACTTTTACCCCTCACTAGAGTGTGTTCAACGTGGTTCCAGATCTTTCCTTTGTGATTGACAGTGTTGACCGTGTTGCGCTTACGCCCTCTACGGACACGAGCACGCTACTGTAACCCGCGCTGCGTTAACTCAAAAGGCAGCGCTGGTGTGTCCAAGAATAAAAATAACCCACAATACTAAAACATGACCTCTCATTAAATACTTTAAGTGTTGGTTTTTAGGTTGGTCGCACTGCAGAGCAACGTTTTTGCGTTAAACTACAGGCTGACGTGTCTGACGTGTTTGCGCGCAACACGTGGGCGGTATAATCCAGTTTTAAGCAGGAAGGTGACACAATTAATACGAGTTATGATGTCTGTAAACATTGCATATGTAACAATCGACCATTATTTACTATGAATTATGCTTCAATACTATTATACACCACGCTATAAGCCAGCCTCACTACTATTTAGTATCCTAATATACATAATCTAATACAGTATTGATAACGGAAAAAACGGATACTGTATATATAATTGTATATATAATACAATCCAACGCACCAGGTAGTTTACACTGTTAAATTAAGATATATTAATGCAATTAATGTAGTTGTTGTTCTCACCTTCATCGTAGAATGAATAAACAAATCCAGTCAAGAGGAGTGGCTAGAGATATTTATATACTGTAGTAAAACTACGGCAACCTGCTGGATCAGAAAAGGCGGGTTTACACAGAGCACTGAATTAACGGTTGAATCCCGCCTTCCAAAAAAGGTGAGACGAAAGTTTTATGAATGTTTCAAACAAGTCAGATATGATAAGGGTTAGATTACACATCCAGAACGTCGTGTATTTTAACTTCTCGCCAAAAAAAGACGCTAGCCGTACATAAAGTATATCATAACAACAATGGGTTCAGTTCCGTTTTGCTAAAGCAGGACAAGTACAATTATTATGTATGACAATTATAGATTTACACATAATAAATGTTTATACATGACATATATATAACAAAAACATTGTTTTTTTTGTTTTAATAAAAAAAAAAATTGTTTTAAATTACTGACATGCAGTTAACTCTGCTAGTCACGATTTGGGCAGGTACCCGGATGCTCGGCCATACTGGCGATACTCGTATGTAAACAACAGCATGGATTGTATGGTTAATGAACTACTGAAGACCTTGTCCTGCTCATTTCTTAAGTCTAAACCACAGAAAAACGCATAGAAGCTGATAAATCACATAGAGAAATACTTAGTAAACACGAAAAGGCGCAATAATTGACAAACTAACGTTAATAGGTGGTAAAGATGCGTACGAGCGGTTTTAATGAAGATATTAGCCTAATATTTCACCTACCTGACATGACCTGAAATGATAAGAACAATGAATGTTGTCAAGATTTATGCCCTGGAAATCCTGGCTCAGTTTGGTGAACCACAAACACCGTTTGTTCCTCAGACAGTTTTTGCACTCCTCCTTAATTTGTTATAATTTTTGGCAGTCTGTAGTACTCCAAATGTTTTTCCCGGTCCGACCAATTAGTACAGCCCAAAATATGACAATAATTGACCATTTTCACCAGCAGTAATCAGCAAAATATGTGAGTTTCTTTGGGTTCAGTGGCATTACTTGTCGTGAAAACACTCTATTATTTAAAAATAGTGTTAAAAACCATTTTAAAAGCCAAAATGTATTTTTAAAAAAATCAAATTACCTCTGAAAGTAATTTGAAACTGTTGTTTCTGCACAAAACTACATAAAATAAACGTTGCATCTTGGATTTGTGAAATTTTATTGGGTTCACATAACAGGTTATCAATGGAAATTGAATAAGAAAAACAATAAATATTCAGTTTTACGTCACTGGATTTTACATTTTCTAAGTAAGTGAGACATCTTTAGTTCTGTATGAAAGCCCGTTGCTGCCAGAGAAAAAAAAATAAAGGCAATTGCGACGTTTTTATCAAAATTTATATCTTGCAATTAAAAAAAAAAAAATCCGAACTGCAAGATATAAACTCTGTTCTGAAAAGAAAAGTCTGAATTGTGAGATTAACTTTTTAAATTAAATGTCAGGAAGAAAAAGTGAGATGGAAACTAAGAAATCTGAGGTGAAAAAAATGTATTGCGGAATATAAACTAGCATTTAAAAAAAATCTTGCAATTATGAGAGAAACAGTCAGAAATGTGTGATAAAATATTTGTAATTTCCTTTTTTATTCCATGGCAGCAATGGACTTCAAAATAATCAAAATAATGCATTAATATGTCTGAATTGTAACTGCAGTTACTTTTTGGACTTATATTTCCACTGAACGTTCTATGTGAGGACAACATACATACACACAAACTCTGAGTAGAGATGTTGAGGCTCGTTGACCTCATACTGAGGCTGAAATACCCTTGAGAAGCTCCATCTGTCTCCTCTTGTCCTTTGCTCTGTTAATGGTCATTTTAAACAGCCGGCAGTACATCTCCATGGCAACAGGGGTGTCATCATTGCCGGGCACTGGGTACGTGATGAGACTGGGGTTACAGTTAGAGTCCACAATCCCGACTGTGGGGATATTCATTTTGGCCGCGTCCCGGATGCCAACGTGCTGCTGGAAAACGTTATTGAGCGTGGAGAAGAAAACGATGAGGTCCGGCAGCCGGACGCCGGGGCTGTACTGGATGGGGGCGTTGGTGAGCAGGCCGCCCTTCCAGTAGCGTGTGTGAGCGTATTCGCCGCACTCTCGTGCCGTCGTCTCTATCAGGTGACCGAACTGCCGCCTGCGGCTGACGAACAGGATGATGCCACCGCGGTACGCCACGTGAGCCGTGAAGTTCAGCGCCCGCTGGAGGTGTTCTACGGTCTGATCCAAATCAATGATGTCAGTATCCAGACGAGAACCAAAAAGGTATGGTTCCATCAGCCTAGACAGAGAAACACAAACGTTAGCATTTAGAAATCTGAGTTTGTGTGTGTTTATGTGTAGAAATATGAGGTCATAAAAACTGAATTTTTTGAATATACACTACCAGTCAAAAGTTTGTGAACAGTAAGATTTTTAATGTTTTTTAAAGAAGTCTCTTCTGCTCACCAAGCCTGCATTTATTTGATCCAAAATACAGCAAAAACAGTCAAATTTTGAAATATTTTTACTATTTAAAATAACAGTTTTCTATTTGAATATATTTTAAAATGTAATTTATTCCTGTGATGAAAAGCTGAATTTTCAGCATCATTACTCCAGTCACATGATCCTTCAGAAATCATTCTAATATGCTGATTTGCTGCTCCAGAAACCTTTCTCATTTTTAATTATTATCAATATTTAAAACAGTTGAGTACATTTTTTCAGGATTCTCTGATAAATAGAGAGATCAAAAGATCAGCATTATATGAAATAAAAAGCTTTTGTAGCACTATACACTATATCATTCAAAAGTTTGGAGTTAGTATAATTTTGTTTTTTCGTTTCTGAGAAAGAAATTATAGAAATTAATACTTTTATTTAGCAAGGATGCTTTAAATTGTTTAAAAGTGATGATAAAGACATTTAGAATATTACAAAAGATTTCTATTTCAGATAAATGCTGTTCCTCTGACATTTCTATTCATCAAAGAAACATAAACAAATTCTACTTAGCTGTTTTTAACATAATAATAAAAATAAATGTTTTGGAGTAGCGAATCAGAATATTAGAATGATTTCTGAAGGATCATGTGACTGGAGCAATGATGCCAAAAAATTCAGCTTTGAAATCACAGGAATAAATTACATTTTAAAATATATTAAAATAGAAAAGTGTTATTTCAAACTTAAATAATATTTCACAATTTTACAGTTTTACTGTAATTTTGATCAATTAAATGCAACCTCGGTGAGCTAGCCTAGCCCTTAAACTATCCCTTTTATGTCAATGACCCACCTATGCCGGCAGCCTTTCTTGTGTCCGAGATGGACACGGGCTTCAAACAGGTCCTTCATGGAGAAGAGCTCAGACAAGCGAAAATAGTCCGGCTGAGTGAGTGGGAAGTTCAGGATCTTCTCTGTAGCAGCTGAACATGTAACACAAACATATTGAAACAATTATGAGCTGTGAGTGAATATAATATGTTACAATCTCTTCATATAAAGTTCTTTTATATAGTGCTTAATCATTTTTACTGCTTTACAGAAAATAGCACATATACCCCCATCCTAAAATTTTTAATTAAGCATATTTTTATGTGTAAAGACCCAATTTATACAGTGTGTATAAAAAACTGCATGTGTAAAATATGTTGAAAATGTTTAGTTTCTATCAAATAACATAAATTACAGATTACGTAATGTAATTGTATTTTTATTTTAATTGTTTTAAGTACCATTAATTTATTTTAACATAATATTTACATTTATTTATTTAAATACTATTATATATATATATATATATATACATATATATCTCTTAATTTTTTTTTTTTTTCCTTTTCGTAGCTTTTTCTCTAAACATTTTATCAGACCCCCGAATTAAAATCCCTTTCATATACTACAAACTGGCAAAAAAAAAAAATATATATATATGTATGCATATGTCATAGCCACTTAATCATTATATCTCAGACATTCTCACCATTGTCTGTCGGTGCTGGCGGTGATTTGACTGCAGCTGCTGCGGAGCTGAATGACTGTCCGTGACATGAGAACACAGCAGAGACCACCCGAGGTCCCCGGAGAACCTGCCTTACTGAAACCGATCACATTCAATTCATTTATTAAATGATATATTTTTCTTATCCAAAGTCTGAGCAAAACAGCTCAGAAAATCGTTACAAAAACTCGATGGTCACGTAACGTTAATGTATTATGTCATTGCAAATCACAAGCAAGAGGTTATAATGCTATTAATTGTTACTAATATATGGTCTACATAATGAAATATACTTTAAGCACATTAACATATAATAAAAACACGTTTTATTTCACCTCCAGTTAAGACGCCCGCTGCCATGTTTCTGCTCGAGCTCCGCCCACTGAGCGTAAGCGCGCAGAGGATTGTGGGTAAGGCTGTTCCTTACACTTATTAAAACCGTTGCATTGCAGACCTCACGAACTACAAGTACCACAACGGCCAAGTGATTTGAAACGATTCAAAACTTTATTGAAGGAGCCGGTGTCAGTTTGACTACAATTAACATTTTAAATAACGCGAATAAAGAACGCTGGATAAAATTTGTGTCTGTAACAGAGAAACGAGTAAAAACAAACATAAAACAATAACAAATATTTGTCAATATTAAATATACTTAATACTATAATATTCTCCTGAACATGAGAACCTCTTTTTCAATATATTTTCCAGTGGCTTCAGTTTATCTGTAACAAAACAAAACATTATGAACACTAATGCTAACAACCAAAAAATATCTATATAGGTAAGTGTGAACAAAGTGAGCAGAGTAAGTATAGGCCTACTTACCTGGTAAAACTGACCACAAACTGCAGCCTTCGTTTGACTGTTTTGCTTTCCTACAACATGCACACAATCAAAAACTCAACCATCAGGTAGGTGTATTAGGTGTATCAAATCTGTGTGACATCAGTGTGTGTGCAAGTAAATGCATGAATTTTTAACACAGTCTTTTTATGTACCTCTAGCTGCTTTTGAATAAGGAGGCGCCTGGTTTGGAATTTCAGACTCCTCTCCTGTGTGTCCAGAGCGATATATGGACTCAACAACAACCCTGGATCTATAGAGGTGGACAAAGACCTGGAGCAAACAAAAGAATCAGATTTACACATTTATACACGCCGTCAGTCTCTGCATCTGTACTGCAAAGACCAGCATGTTCTTTGTTAAGACACTGTTGAGTTTAGAGCTCGATTCAACATTTATGCATTTGGCAGACACATCAAAAAACAAAATACACTGTGGTTTATTAGAATGTGCTCACTGGGAATTTAGCGTTAGAGTTCAGAATAGGCAAATCTAGAATTTTACATGCTTTAAGTAAAATCAAAACATCAAAATAAAAAAAATAGAAACATGCAAGATATCTCATGCATCAACAACTTCAACCAGCACAGTTTAATTAGTCACTAACACAACGTGTGGACATAATGTAATAAAATATTCAGTGACAAATAATGAAATAAATAATGTATTACATTACAGAGTAAAGAAATCTTCTAATCTTCATTTGTGATGAAAACTCCACAGGCTGCTCCTTTTGATAAAGTGTTTAATTACTCTGGAGTAAAACATCAACATTCAAAAGGACAGAACTATAAAAAATGAAATATTTTGAATATTCATCAATCAGTTACATGTGATGCAAAAAAACAGACTGGCATTAGCTTCAATGTAGAGATCTGTGAAAAAGGAAGCTAATTTATATTAAGATACAACAGAGGAAGCGGTGTTAGATACTGATAGGAATTCACACATTCATGCACGTTTACACACACACACACACACACACACACACACACATGTTGGGTTTACATGTTTTATGGGGACATTCCATAGGCGTAATGGTTTTTATACTGTACAAACCGTATTTTCTATCACCCTACACCTACCTTACACCTAAACCTAGCCCTCACAGGAGACTGTGCACACTTTTACTTTCTCAAGAAAACTCATTGTGCATGATTTATAAGCCTGTTTCCTCATGGGGACCTCACAAATGTCCCCACAAGGTCAAAATTTACTGGTATTACTATCCTTGTGGGGACATTTGGTCCCCATAACGTGATGAATACCAGGTGCACACACACACACACAGAGAGAGAGTAAGGACCATACAGCCTTGTGTCTCAAAGTCAATTTTTATTACACATCTTCAGAGATACAGTTTGAGTTTTGTTTCTCTGTGCAGAGCAGGGGACCAAAAAAATCCTTTTTTTTCTTTTTTGCAAAATACTTATGAAAACTGGCAATGCCCAGCATAGTCAGCGTGAGTCTTTACTTTCTTCTCTTCTATAAACAAAAATAAATAACATTCTTTTCACATAGGAAACACCTACATATAATAAGCAACAGAAACAGGAACTAAGAAACAGGTGCCAGAGGGGTGTGACTTGACAAACGCAGTATGCAAATATGTGCAAAAAGAGATAGATGACTTAATTTGAAACATTTGCAGTCTGATATAAATCTTTGAATGTTGTCCAGTTGTACAAAATAACCTGGTTATGACAAGAATATGTAAAACAAATGTTAAAAGGGAACATTGTGAACAAAATATGCTTGTTGAGGGCAAGTTAGTCATTCGTAGATTAAAAAAACAAAAACAAAGGATAAGATAACTGCTACTGGCGTTTTTCTGTAAAAATTTTTAATACCAAGTAAATGGCTGTTTTTCATACACATTCTATATACATATGTAAACGCAAAGGATCTCGTTTAGAACACAAGCAGAACAAATTTCTCGATAACTGTTCATAAAACTATTCTTGCATAGACTGTCACATTGATTTGAATGGAACAATTTACACAAGAAGGGTTTTGGCAACAATTTTATGGAAATGCATTCTGCTCGCGTTTCACAAATGAGGCCCATCTTAGTCATTCACTGTTGCACTGAGGAGATTTTCCTCATTTAGAAACCTCAAGGGTTTTTTAACATTTCTGAAGGTGACTCAGAACGTCTTCTCAGAGGTCAAGGGTCTAAATGATGATGTTGAACCATTGTGATCGAGTAACAAATGAATATGTACTTTCGTTTTCATTCTCTTGGCCTTTACATTCTGCAGTTTTTCATACAGTTTAGTTCTTAAAGATGCAATTTGCACGAGGTGGAAAAATGGATAGAGTAGATATTTAAACATGGGAACCATTTAACATGTAAACTCACCAATGATATTGTCATCTTTTCATAAACCTTCGGTTTTTAATTGCAGTCTCAAATAAGAATTTCTCAAAAAGCAAAGTATGTAAAGCAGGATTCATTCAGAAATGCTGCAGCTGCTGCAGAGAAAGTTCAACACAAAAACAATAAAAAAAGTTTAATCTCTCTTCATGACATCATGTCTGCTTTTAAATATATTTATAAATGTACAAACATACAAAAAAGAATGTGGTACGCTCAAAGAGTCCTACGTGACGTCCCTTGGAACCTAAATCATACAGTACAAAAAGACATAAACATTGAAATGCAGGATGAGACGCTGCAGTCCGTCAGGCTAATGCTAAAATAACACAACTAATGCTTAAAGCCGAAAGAAAATTTCGGCTGTATGGTTGGGAATCTTGCAAAATCACAGATTTAGGATCCATAAATCTGCCCAAACCGATGACCACTCATTAATCTTTCTAATCAACAACAATTTGACAAAGTCGTCTTTTGTATCTCAGATGGAACAAGAGTATGGATATGTACTGAGCTTTTGGCAACCATGTTCCCTCAACTGATATGTGTGTGTGTGTGTTTGGAGAGAACAGGTAGGTACTCACTGATTTGGGGACTGCTTCCTTCTGTCTTTTGTCTTCTGATCTTTTCTTTCCTCATCTGACTCTACATCTGTCTCATCAACACATTTCTCTTCCTCATCTTCCTGCTCTTTCTCTTCCTTGCTAACACTTCCTCCCTCCCTTTGTCTTTCTCCTAAACTTGCAGTGGACTCGGTTGCCTCAGTCTGGCTAACCTGCAGGTGGTTTGTCTTTTCTAAAGGCGTTGGGAAGGCAGCCTGGTCCCGTTGTAACTGGATTACGCTGACGCCCTGGTAGGGCTGGCACAGGTGCGAGGTGGATAAGTGTGGTCTATCGGACAGGTTTCGGTCCCTTCTCAGGCGGTTATGCAAGTAAAGTCCCTCTGTCCTGCCCCCAGGGGGCACCGAGGTCGTGAGGTTGCCAGGGGTGACAGCAGGGGAGCTAATCTGAGGTTTCAAGATAGGCGAGGGACAAAGAGAACTAATGACATCCTTCAAAGGTATCCTAGTGGCGGGTCTACTCTGGTGGCTAACGTTAAGGTCATTTCCATCTGTCGAGGAAAGTTCCTTGACGTCAGACATACTGCTGTTAACGGGTCTCATCAGGAATAGGTTCTGGTGTTGATGACCCGATGATCGGGGTGCATCGGAGCTCGCGGGGGGCGTAGTGAAGGAGTTGGGTTTGATGGCATGACTTGTTGGAGAGTCCTTTCCTATCTGGGAGCTGCCGTTCTTTGAATCTCCTGGGGTCGAGATCTCACATTTTTGACTTTCGGTCCTCCTAAAACCCATAATGCAAGAGCTGCCAGGTGTCAAGACTGGTCCCTTGTTGAGTTCCACAGGTGCGTCCACGGATCTTGCAGGTGTGCCTATGGATTCGGCTTGTGTTTCAGTTTTGAAGAATCTTCCAGAGGATGATGTTGAAGCAGAAACTGGAGTTTCAATTAGAATCCTTTGAAGTTCTGGTTTAACGTCACACTCCGCAGGAGAGATCAAGGAGTCTACGGACTCTTCCTCCTGTTTGGTGTTTGCAGCGAGAGGTGTAGACTCCTTGGCTCTTTCAGCTAGAAATCTCCTGATCTCTTGCTCAATGCTGTCATCGCTGTCTACAGAACTGTCATCGTCTTCTACATGCGGATTGGAAGAAGGTACGTCCACATCTTGGGGTTTGGGAACCCCACCATTCCCAGTCACCTTTTCAGCTTGTGCAGGACTCTTAGATTGTTTGATGTTCTGGACTTCTGATTTGCCTTTAACCACTTTGCTTTTATGACCCTTGTCGTTTTTAGTCTGAACATTCAGAATTTCTTTGCCACCTTTCAAGATGACAGACTTGCTTGCAAGCTTGGAAGGTAGGATACTCTTCTGATTTGTAAGAGGCTTCAGTTTTTTCACAGCATCCAAAGATGAAGCCTCGGAAGGTCTCGTGCTTTTTCTTGCCTTCAAGTCCCTTACTTTCTTTTTGACCTTTTTCTTTGTTTTAAGCAAGTCTTTAATTGCGGCATCTAGATCCTCATCACTGTCCAGAGAGCTGCTTTTGTCACTGCTGTCGTTTCTCTCAGAGCCAATCAAAGTCTTCGGGCTGGACATACTGTAAGTGGAAACTTTGTCTGTTTGTACGCTACTATCCGTACCCTTACGAGGTGGCGAGTTCTGCTTAGGTTTGCTGTTCTTCATGGTGGTCGGACTACTTGAATGTGACATCACAGTGGGGGTGGACGAACCATCCGGTCTGGTGGAGTCACTATGAATCAGAGGCGGCCCTGGAGGCTCCTCTTTCACATTCAAAACCAAGTCGCCATCTCTGGAAAGTTTGCTTTGTTCTTCTTTGACCTTGCGTTTTTTTGACAGGGAGAGCCTGACAGCTTTATTCGACTGGGTTTCCTTCATCTTCTTCTTTGGCTCTTTGCTTGCTGTGGGATCTCCTGAAGCTGAAGGAGGTGCACCTGCTGTTGTTGGAAGCTCTTTGTTCATCTTTGCTTTATGCTCCAAAAATTTCCTTATCTCTTGTTCAATTCCGTCCTCGCTGTCAACGGAGCTTTCATCACTTTTATCCGCAGATGTTGCAACAGTTGGGAATGTTGGCGTCTGAAGCAAATTTCTGTTAGCAATGCTTAAGTTGGATTCGAACACCTCAGGCATGACGGTTTTGGAGATGTCTAGAATTGCTTCAGCACACATCAGCTCAGCAGTGTTAACCTTCAGGCTGGAATGGATCTGATGTTCGGTGTGGGTTGGTTTTGGGGTTGAAGGGGGTGGTGTACACCCTTTGACTTTAGAGCCCTGGGGTGTGTACTTGTTCAAAAAGTGGCTTACGCCCAGTGGTGTAGGAAGATTAGGCTTCTTGGTTGTCAACTTCTTCTTGCTCTTCTTGGACAGTGCTTTGAGTGGCTGAGTGCTTATGCATTCGGGAGAAGCGACGGCTGGTTTGCTACGTTGCGCAGGCACAAGTTGGGCAGGTTTAAGAGGACTTTTCTTTGTCTTCTGCTTGTGTTTTTCTTCTTGGAAGCGACGGATTGCTTCCTCAATACCTTCATCGCTGCTTGAATCGGAGTCCTCCCTTTGTCGTGAAGTTCTCAGGGTGTCTTTTTCACCTTCCTGTTTTTCTTTTTTCTCCTGCTGGAATCTCTGAATCTCTTCTTCAATTCCATCGTCGCTGCTTGAATCGAGCCATTCCTCTTCTTCTTTAATGACAAGGCGAGGTGGAGATCTGTCCATCTCTGACGACGAGGAAGATCCTTTCTTAGCTCTGGATGGAGGAAGACTTTTCACAGGCAGAACTTTACTTGTGTCTGCTTTCTTAAAGGGATTTTCTTTGCTTAGTTTCTTCTTCTTGACTTTCTTCTTTAAGGGTTGTGCCCCACTCAATGCTCTCTGTATATGATTGCTTGCAATTAGCACCTTAGCACTAGTGGAATGTGTGTGATGTTTAGTAGCATCTGGGATAGTTGGTTCCCTCCGCTGAAGCTTGGGCGCTGGGGGCGAACTTGTCATTGGATCCCCTTTGCGCTTGTGGTCCACCTTCTCCTTCAAGTACTCCTGAATGGCTTCCTCAATGCCTCTGTCCACAGAATCGTCACTGTCCGAATCGTCGCCAGTATCAGACCTGGCGGTCTGTAGCTTGGTGTCCGCCCCCGTTCGCCGGGATCTCGCAGATGTGTCCATGAGTCGCATTTGACCCTTGTAGCCAGCCTCGTGGCTGGAATGAGCAGCCTTTTCAGTCTGCATGTTTTCGCTCATGTCCGAAGACTGGGTGCTGTGGAGGCTCTCTATAATCATCTGGATCTTCTGTGGGATGGGGGTGCCGCTAACAGAGGCAAGGTCGCTGTCGGAGGCACTGTCATTGAAAAAGAGAGGCAGGCTGCAGCTTTTATTGGACCTCCATTCTGAGTGAATAGCCACCACCGGAGGAACTGTCTTCAGGAACATTCTAGAAGGTCGGAATGGAAGGGATGTAGGTGCATGGGGAAGCTCCACCGGTGATCTTGTTTACATTCTAAAATGGAAGAAACAGAACAACTTAAGTAACATTTAATTCTAAAACATAACATGACAACATATGCAGTGTTTAGCAGGGTGGTCCGAATACAGTTGAGGTCAAAAGTTTACATACACCTTGCAGAATCTGCAAAATGTTAATTATTTTACCAAAATAAGAGGGATCATACAAAATTCATGTTATTTTTTTTTATAGTACTGACCAGAATAAGACATTTCACATTACATATGTTTACATACAGTCCACAAGAGAAAGTAATAGTTGAAATTAATGAAAATGACCCTGTTCAAAAGTTTACATACACTTGATTCACACACTGTGTTGTTACCTGAATGATCCACAGCTGCTTTTTTTTGTTTGTTTAGAGATAGTTGTTAATGAGTCCCTTGTTTGTCCTGAAAAATCCTACAGTTCTCACAAATTCTTTGGACAACTGAGGGACTCATATTCAACTACTGACTGATGCTTCAGAAGGAGACATGATGCATTAGGAGCCAGGGGGTGAAAACTTTTTGAATTAGAAGATCAGGGTAAATTTAACTTATTTTGTCTTCTGGGAAACATGTAAGTATCTTCTGTAGCTTCTGAAGGGCAGTACTAAATAATAAAATATGATATTTAGGCAAAATAAGAAATATGTATACATTCTGTTCAAAAGTTTACACCCCTGGCTCATAATGCATCGTTTTTCCTTCTGGAGCATCAGTGAGCGTTTGAATTTTCTGTAATAGTTGCATATGAGTCCCTTTCCGTGTGAAAAGATGGATCTCAAAATCATACAGTCATTGTTGGAAAGGGTTCAAATACACAAAAATGCTGAAAAACCAAAGAATTTGTTGGACTTGGAAAGGATTTTTCTCAAGAACAGCAGGCAGTTTAACTGTTCAGGACAAACAAGGGACTCATGAACAACTATCACTAACCAAAAAAAAAAAACAGCTGTGGATCAGTCAGGTAACAACACAGTATTAGGAATCAAGTGTAAAACCTTTGACCCTGTCATTTTTTATAAATTCAACTATGGTTGTCTCTTGTGGACTATATGTAAATGTCTTTTATGTGAAATATCTTATTCAGATCAGTACTAAATAATATACAACAGGCATTTTGTATGATCCCTCTTATTTTGATAAATTAATTAACATTTTGCAGAATCTGCAAGGTGTATGTAAACTTTTGACCTCAACTGTATCACATTTAAACTGATAATGTTCAATTTTTCAAAAACATTACTGATAGGCAGGACCAGGGAGAGTTGCAAATGTCACTTTAACCTCTTAGAAATTATCTACAGGGATGAAATCACAGTCATACAATTTCTTTCAGATCACTAATAGTTTAAAATTTGATTGCAATCAGGTTAATGAATGTTAACTGATAAAACTTGTATCGTCAGCAGATTCTGTTAATTCTCTGAACAGTCTGTTCATGTTTTTTTAATTACTTAGCATACATTTTCGGGAAAATTCTAAAAAAGCCTGAACATTAACTGACATTAAAGCAAACAGATGTTACAACATTCCCCAGTCTCCCCTATTACAGGCAGCGCTGTCACAAAAATTTACAGAGCCTGGTACAAAAATTTATGCTGGGCTTCCCAGCCTCCAAGGCAAAATGAGTAGGCCCACATCTCAAATACAGGTCATAGCTGGGTCACAGAGAGCAGAGGACAAAAAAACCCCAATGCTAAATGCAAAATTTAAAAATGCAATTAACTATATAATTCTGTTTTTTTTTTTTTTTTGAACACACTAATTAATCAGTCATTTATTAGAAAGGATAATACTAATATTTAGCTCAGTGTTTGTTCCACATGTAATCTGGTAAATCACAATTCAGTTGTAATAGCGATTAGAGCCCTGCCAAGATTATAGGTACTAAGTTGCAATTACACAGGCAAAAATGAAAACTCCCTAAAAACTTCTTAAAGATTTGGAAAAAGCTAACTCAGCTTCATCAGGCAAAGAGGATATTTATTGCCATTCATAAACAACACAGGTCTATTATATATCATAAATCTCATGTTCTGTAAATTGTACAATTTAACATATTTGGAAAACTAGGACAACAAACATGCAATTATCAACATGTCCAAGCAAACAGATGTTTCAGTGACATCTAATGAGAATGAGATACTTCAACCCTGCCAATATTTGCTATGAACACACAATGACTTATATATTTGCAAACTAATACATTTTTAGAAGAGCTGTTAATAAGACACGATTTTACACCATTACATTACATTATGAGCAGCGATTTTCCAGTCCCAAAATATTGAGTCTTAAATCGGTTCTTTTTAGTGAATCAAAACAAACAGTACGACCAGTGTAGTCCAATTCCCGAACAAATGATTCTTATGAACCGGTTCGTTTTACTATATAAAAAACATCTTGAGTCGCGAGTCCCGAACAAACGACTCTTATGACTAGGTTCTTGTTAATGAATCAGCAGCACTGCGACCACAGGTACGAGCTTCGAACGAATGACTCTTATGGGCCGATTCTTTCAGTGAATCATTTGAGATTCAGAACGTTTGCTGAACGAATCCGACTCACTAAACTGTAAATTATAACTTTGTATACTTCTAATTAGCCAAGAACAGCCAGGGTGTTATTTTTTGGCTTAGTGTACTCACTGACTAGTTGTTCATATAACAACGTGTTCAAAAATTATTAGATTTGATTCAGTGGCGTTTTATATAAATTAACAAATTAAATGATTTACATGTGTTTTAATATTTAGTCGTTTCTAACTACATACTTAGAACCAATTATTGGAATTATCTTATTTACACACCAGACAAAATCATGTAAACATTTATTTGTGCTTTGCTACGTTTGCTGGATGATATCATCACATGAGGAGCATGAATATGAACAAAAATTTCATTCATTTAATATATTAGTTCACCTAAAGTACTAAAAGAATCATTAATAGTACGGTTAATGAATCACAATCGTTAAGAGGAATTAGAATGCTTATATTCATATCGATTTCTATTGCTAATTTTAAGGGTGCATAGGCTACATGCATCGATACCCGAGCGGTGCCGTAGCCGAGGCCCCTCCGCCGCCTTCACCCGCTTCATCTCCTCAGACAATAAACTCCCCTAAGTTATGACAAAATAACTCCCTCTACTATGATGCCACAATGAAACTCCCGCCAAATGGAGACATTGTATCTCCTTCGCACTTCATTCCGAGAAACTTGTGGGGTTTTTTTGTGCTTTTGCAACCCGCCGTCAGAGCTCTGTCTCACCGGCGCACCGGGCTGTCCCTGCGCGCAGCTCGCGGCTCTGCCTGCACTCGCGACCGGGGAGCGGTGCTAAGAGACACCGTAGAGGAACCAGCGTCTTCCGCCTGCCGGCCACGGGGTGTCTCCGGCCGTGTTTACACTCGGTTAGTGTCAAAAGAGGGTCTGTTAGGGCGAAGTTCGGAGGTCGTGCGTTTAAATGTGACATTTAACACAACAGCCCCCTACAATGTTGCAAAGAAAGGGAAGGAGGAAGGCTAAAGTTCGCCTTGAGATGTAAACGCGGAGACGCTTGCGGGGCCTCTTCACTTCTCGCCGGTTCATTTTGCAAAACCCTCTCTTTGTATTGTGTCTCTCTAACGAAAAACATCACATAAGTAACAGCCCGGTGCATGCACACGACAGATAACGGGATGAGGCTCACCTTACGACTGATGAACAGCTGTTGCGTTTATCTTCCAGTGTAACAGATCCAGCTTTTGTAATTCTTAACACATTTTTTGGAGTGTCCACATACGGGAGCGGGAGCGGGCGCGCGCAGCCGTCTCGTGCACCCCTTCTGCCTTCCGACTTACCTTCAGAAATCACTTAAAGACACAGTACTGCAGAACGGACTGGAACTGTGGTGTGAAATTAATGGAGTCAGGTATTGTGGTTGCATGTGTATTTCTTTTCAAAACATTGATTTTTAGTTGAGTTTGATTGAATGGTAAGGAAAAAGTAGCCAACAAGTGTCCAGCATACATGGGAAAAGTGTTTTACATGAAGTTGTTGAGAGAATGTTTCCAGTTTGCAGATGTGGAATCTATGGAAGTCAGTTTTCTCCACAAGATAAAACAAAAAAAGGAAATGATGACTGTTTTGTCTCACAATTCAGACTTTTCTTCCTCCCAAATATTATATATATATATTCAGAATTGCAAGATATAAACTGGATATTGCTAGAAAAAATAGAATTGAGATATAAACTTGGAATTACTTGGGAAAAGTGGTGAATTGTGAGATAAAAAGTCGTAAGTATATTTTATTATTATTAAATCTCTCTCTCTCTCTCTCTCTCTCTCTATATACATGTCAAAAACAAACAAAAAATGTAAACTCTTGAATTGAGAAATAAGGCAATTACAAATGCATTACAAAGGCAAAAATAATCGCACAGAATTGAGATGTAAACAGAATTTAAGAATTTTAAGATATAATCTAAGAATTGTGAGAGAAAAGTCAGAATTCTGAGTTTATATCTTGCAATTCTGACTTTTTTCTCAGAATTTTCTTTGTAAATTTAGGCAAAGAAACATTGTTTTTAAGGACTGTATTATTAATTTATAAGGTGGAAAAAATATTAATAAAGTTTGTAGTATATATAATATATATAATATAACATCATGAATTGTGAGATAGAAGTTCACAAGCATACTTATTATTATATACATATTATTATTTGCTATGGCTGATGTAAACACCGAATTCTGAAAAAAAAAAAAATCTATGATTTAAAAAAATAAAAACTCTTGAATTGTAAGATATAAACTGGCAATTACTAGAAAAAAGTCTGAATTTTAAGGTAAAAAATGACATTGTATCTTTTTTTTAATCACAAAGAATTGTAAACGCTGAATTCCATGAGAAAAAAAGTCAGAATTCTGAGTTATTACACTGCATTTCTGACGTTTTGCTCAGAATTTTCTTTATAAATCAAGACAAAGAAGTCAAATATGAAGGATTTGTCACTGCCTTGTTTTAAGGACTATACTATTAGTAATTTATAAGGCAGAAAAAATAGTAATAAAATAGTAGGTTTCCAAACTTTTAGTATCTAATTTATAGTATATATAACATATAACCCATATAGTATATATAACATTACATTAGAATTATGAAAAAAAATAGCGAGATGTAAGCGCAGAATTCTGAAAAAAAAAAAAACAAGAACTATGATTAAAGAAATTAATAACTCTTAAATTGTAAGATAAAATTACTAGAAAAAAAGTTTTGAGATAAAAAGTCATAATTCTTTTTTATTTTGTGGCTAAAAAAATCACAGAATTCTGAGCTGTAAACTCATTCAGAGAAAAAAGAAATTGAAGAATTGTGAGAAAATATTCAGAATTCTGAGTTTATATCTTGCAATTCTTATTTTTTTTCTCAGAAATTCAGAAGAAGCTCAGATGTTAATGATTTGTCACTGCATTGTGGACTGTATTATTAATTTCTAAGGCGAAAAAAATAGTGATAGAAAAACAGGTAAACAGGTGTCCAAACTTTTAGTATCTAATTTATATGTATATATAATAAACCATCATATAATTGACCTATTTATTTAAAAGTAGTTAACTGAAAGGCTGTTAAATTGCAGGCACCTTTGTGAAAAAGTTTTTTATATAGTGTGACAACATGCCCCACAGTTGGGCACAAAAGAGCATCATGCATTTAATGAAATTGTTTACTTTTCCTGGCCAATAATAATTAAAATACTCAATAGCTTTTTTGTGTATCCAAGACTTTGCAGTTATAGATAAATTCCAAAACAACTTTATTTCTCATATAAAGAATGGATATTAAAAACATAATTTTGATGTTACTACAAATTTGCATTGAAGGTTGCTGTTATATTCATTCAGTTATGCTTTAGACACTAGCACATCATTGCGATTCATGACACTGACTTACACTTACATCTCAATTTAATTCTTTTAATTTGCATGCTTTCAACGTTATTTTTGTTAGATTCAGGCAGACAGAGCACTTTAGGAAGAGTAATGCTCCAAGAGCTGATGTTGTAGTCTGTATTTTGTGGATCAGTGGGTAACTTCAATCCAGCCAGAACATCTTCAACATTCATTTCTCACTCTTCCTTCTGCTCTTTCTGTATTTCACACTGGCTCAAGCTCACCTCCGCTCACCCATCAGACAGACATCAACTCTGCTGATTCTTTAGCTTTGCACTCAAATCTTATTCATGCACCATAAATCTGAGTTGCTAAATTATTATTTTTAGATTAGATTATTCTCTTGTAACTGTACTTTCACCATTCCTGAAACTAAGGCTTTAGTTTGTCTCTTGTATTCCAGGAATAGAAGAATCATCAACAATGAGTTATTAGACACTACAAAGCAGTGTTATTTTATTTTTAATTTTATACTGATATATTTTTAATTAATATTTAGAATTAGCTTTTATTTATATAGATATATTTTTCATACTTATTATTATGTCTTTCCATTCAAACGGTTCTTTTATTTCTTTATTTCAATGTCAATTTTCTTTTATATCTCTTCTTTTATATTCTTCTTCTTCTCCTTTTTATGCAATTTTCCTTTGTGTTAATAATACCTATATCACCAAACACAGACACATACACAAATAAAGACAATAAGTACTATTGACAATAAATAAATAAGATTTGGATATAAATGACAGAAAATATCATTAAAAAGTTATTATTATTTTATTTTATTTATTATTTATTTTTCTTTGGAATTTTATGTGCATTTGCCATCTTTATTATTATATTTAAAAATATTATTTTGTTTTTTTATTTCAGTTTTAGTTTTTTATTGATTTCCTGTTTTTAATTTCAGTTATAATTGCAAAGACAACATTTTGAATTTCCATTTAGTTTAATGTTTTTTATCTAATACTTATATTTTATTTCACATTTATTTCAATTTAAAAATGTTTTTAATAGTTTTAGTTAACAATAATAACCCTGCAAAGCAAATCGTTTCCAACTTAACCACTTAACCTTAATTAACTGAATGTTATCTGTAATGTTTCAGTCCTATATTTAATTAGATATTAATATATTATATTAATATATAATTAAATATATATAATATATTATATGAATATGTAATAAAGCTGAATGCAGATATTTATTAGAGTTGTTAGGAATAAACTTTAGCAGTTATATTGTTGTATTGCATGAATGGTGTAGAAGTCTTTGTACACATGGTGGCGCTGTTTACTGAAAATTTAAGCAGATTTTTTTTTTTTTTCACGCCAGAAAGCAATTAGATGCTTTGATATGCTTTATTGTATGTTTGGAGTTTCTGAATGCTGTGCTGATTATTCTTTTAAAACTAACATTTATATTTTTTTGAGTAACCACAGCTGTACTGCACTTCATCACATTAAACATCTACAGATATGTTTTTTTGTCTTAATGCCTATATTGTTTTATTTGATCATCTAAAGACGTTTTATATCATTGCAAAGACTGGACTGTAAAATTGGGATCTTGCATGTGTGTGTGAATCATTGTGAGGAAAGTATTTGTATGCATGAGTGGGAGGAAAAGACATGGAGACAGAATGGGTGTGATTTTCAGATTGATTTGGCGCATGATTCACGTGTTTCTCTGTCATTATAATTTTACCTGCTGTCTCTTCTCGTCTGCCTATAACACCTACACAGTCGCAAACTCACTGTCTCTCGTCTGCTCGGTTTCTCTGATCATTTTGACGGAGTTATTTAGGGCTGAATGTGGCTTTATACTTTTGCAGCACCTGCATATTCAAGCTTTCCTGCTGTTTGACTGACATTTGCACTTAATTTATTAACGAAGCGCACAAACACAAATCTGACCTAATAAATCTGACCTAATAAACATCTAATATTTTTATTTCATTTTACTAATTGGAATAAAAAAGCATTTTACTAATGGACAGTAACCAGGCTGTCAAAATATTCAAAATAAAATAGATTGATGTTTACCATCCACCGTATTCTTCGAAGCGAAACTAAGCCTATGGGCGAGACTTCCGGTTCATTATCCGCTCTCAGGGAAATAGCGAGAAGAATGGAAACGTGCAGTAAACGGTAAAACTATTTGCGCTACAAATCACTGTGTTCATAATTACGTTAATACATTAAAATAATATGATAAGACACACCAATTTGCAATTTCAAGCTGCAAAATGGGCTGTTCAGAAGGAAAAACGATGCATTAAGAGCCAGGGGGTGAAAACTTTTGAATTTGAAGATCAAGGTAAAATGAACTTACTTTGTCTTCCGGGAAAGATCTAAGTGTCTTCTGTAGCTTCTGAAGGGCAGTACTGAATTAAGAAAATATAATATTTAGGCAAAATAAGAAGAATGTACATCTTCATTCTGTTTAAAAGTTTTCACCCCCTGGCTCTTAATGCATCATTTTTCCTTCTGGAGCATCAGTGAGCGTTTGAACCTTCTGTAATAGTTGCATATGAGTCCCTCAGTTGTCCTCAGTGTGAAAAGATGGATCTCAAATCATGCAGTCATTGTTGAAAAGGGTTCAAATACAAAAAAAATGGCAAAGAATTTGTGGGACCTTAAGTATTTTTCAGTTTTTTCAGGCAGTTTAACGGATGAGGACAAACAAGGTACTCAACTATCACTAAAAACAAAAACAAACAAACTAACAAAAAACAGCTGTAGATCATTCAGGTAACAACACAGTATGTACACTTTTGAATAGGGTCATTTTTATAAATTCAACTATTATTTTCTCTTGTGGACTATATGTAAATGTCTTTTATGTGAAATATCTTATTCAGGTCAGTACTAAATAAAAAATAACATGCATTTTGTATGATCTCTCTTATTCTTGTAAAATAATTAACATTTTGCAGATTCTGCAAGGTGTATGTAAACGTTCAACTGCACAACTACAAAACATATTTTAAGCATTTAAGCAAAAGCTTACAAATGAAAGAGCCACGAGAAACATAAACTAAAAATCTTGCCTTGACAATTTTGTCTTACAGCCTTGGTCACCATTCACTTTAACTGGATGGAAAAGAGCAGTCTGCAAAATAACTCCTTTTGAGCTCCACAAAAAAAAAAATTATACAGATTTGGAACAACATGATGGTGAGTAATGATGAATAAATACTTCAAGGTTTATTTTGCACAGTTCACCCAAAAATGAAAATTTGCTGAAAGTTTACTTTAGGCCATGCAAGAGTTGCAGTGAATGGGTGCTGTCAGAATAGAGTCCAAACAGCTAATAAAAACAAAACAGACTCCATAAATTAACAAATGATCATTAAAGCTTTTTTTTAACTTTAAACACTTGCTTCTGGCCAAAATATGAGTCTGTGATTCATAATAACGCTTCCTCCAATGAAAAAGTCCATCTCCTGTTGTCTCTCTCATCAAAATCCACCAACATTTTTGTGTAAAACTGTTTTGATCTGTTTTTTCTTGAAACAGTGTTTCATCTGTGTATATGTCTTTCCTGATGCAGAAAAGACGACTTTTTCACTGGAGGAAGCAATATTATGGATAGAGGAAGGTCGATAAGCAACGGCTTAATGATTGATTTATTTCTTACAAACAAGCAGCTTTTCACTTCACAAGATGTTAATTGATGGACTAGAGTGGTGTGGATTTCTTGTGGATTATTGTAATGTTTTTATCAGCTGTTTGGACTCTCATTCTGACGGCACCCATTCACTGCAGAGGATCCATTGGTGAGCAAGTGATGAAATGCTACACTTCTCCAAATCTGATGAAGAAACAAACTCATCTGCATCCCAGAAGGCCTAAGGGTGAGTAAACTTTTAGCAAATTTTTATTTTTGGCTGAACTATTCCTTTAATGATTATTCCACGAGAGATTCAACAAAGAATGAAAATTGTCCCAGCCAGCCCTTGTCTCTCGCACTTTATCTGAATGTCAATCAGTGAAACGAATGAGGAAGGAAAAAAGACATTTTAAGCAGAGAGATGAAGGTGATGAGTATTTAAATTAACGTGTTAGTATTCAAGTGAGGTGAAAGAGTGAGAGGAAATCTGGGAAACTGCACAGGAGCGTCATTACCAATGATTTACTGACGATGAGAAAAGAGTGGAAAGTGAAAGATTGAGAGGGAGACAAAATAAGCAATGTCCGATGAACGAAATCAGATGCGTACCGCTAAACAAGTTTGTTTCCCTGTGGTTCGAGCTGCCAATTTTCACCGATGAAATATGACCCCGAGTTTTCAACGGCAGCAGATTTATCTTGCTGATAATTGTCTTTAGATTATGGATGTTTTTGGAGTGATTTATTGCAGGCATAAGGTCCCTGTAAACCCGGTTACAAGGGCACCTTTAACTCAGCAGAGATTTTGTTAATATGCCTTTCGAATAAATTAATCTATGTGTGTGTTTGACCCTGCAGGAGGGCACAAGGGACACACACACACACAGGGGCAGCTTTATCAAAGCCAACCTTGTAACAATGTTTGTCTTTGGCCCCCAAAGTTTGTTTTATTCAGACCAACTTCAAAACACACATAAAACTTTTGCTTTGTCCCCTTGAGCAGACTTTGTCCTCACCTAAATATACTGTACACTCCCAAAAATATGTGGATGTCTATTTTAGAGTACAGTTTACTATTTTGTAAGGCTGGCTGTAGTTCAGAGACTCACAAAATAAAAAATCTTTTAGTCCCTAGAGAACTCAAAGAGTAAATCGGCTGCCCGCCAACAATCTCTCCTGAGTATTTTGATTTATGCACTTAATAATACAGGGGTTCATTTATTAATATTAATTAATGCATTAGGTATCATGAAATAACAATGAACTGTAGATTTACAGCATATATTTTCTAGGTTAGTGTCTAGAATGTTAATTTCTGCATAATACATTTTTTTAAACATTAATGTGTAATAAGTTCATGTTTAATGAACAATCATTAATTAGCAATGAGCGGTAATATATTTATAAATATAAGGCATTAACTTACCTGCATTAAAACATGTTGTTTATTGATAATTTATAATCCCTATTGCATTAACTAATGTTAATAAAGTTAACTTAGTTACCTAGTTATTTTAATGTAAATATTTGGATTTAATATAAGAAACATGCCTAGTGTTTAAAATATGGGTGTTGCAGTGAAATTAATTATTGGTATCTACATAAAATATGCAAATTATTGAAAAATAGATTTAAATACATTTAAAATATTTGTATGCTTAGCTTTAAGGCTTAAAATATAGGTTTAGTTAGTGAACACTGATAACATTTAAAAAAAAAATTTTTTCTCAAGTTCAGGTTTAGTGAACAAACATGAATTCGCAATGAACAGTAGTTTATTTATAAATGAACCTCTATAATAAATGCATTAAAAAGTGTAAAAATGCATAAAAATATTGTAATATAAATATTTGGATTTAATAAAAGAAACACGCCTACGGTTCAAAATATGTGTTGCAGTGAAATTAAATATTAAAATGTATATATAAAATATGCAAATATTTAAAAATAGATTTGAATACATTTTAAAAAAATTTTATGCTTGGTTTTAAAACTTAGAATATAGAGGACACATTTATTTGGTAACACTTTAGTTTATGTTAGTTAACACTGGTTACATTTCTAACATGTAAAATTGTATATTAAGTTCATGTTTAGTGAACAAACATGAATTCACAATGAACAGTAGTTTATTTATGAATTAACATTACCTTCTATAATAAATGCATTAAAAAGTATTGTTTTTATTGTTAATTTCTAACATCTACTGCATTAACTAATGTTTATAAACTTGTTAGTGTTACCTAAATATTGTATTAGAAATATTTGGATTTAATAAAAGAAACACGCTTAGGGTTTAAAATATGTGTGTTGCAGTGAAATTAAATATTAAAATGTATATATAAAACATGCAAAATATATTAAAATAGATGTAAATACATTTTAAATATTGTTATGCTTGGCTTTAAGGCTTAGAATATAGATGACACATTTTTGGGTAACACTTTAGGTTTCGTTAGTTAACACTGGTTACATTTTTAACATGTAAAATTGTATTAAGTTCAGGTTTAGTGAACAAATATGAATTCACAATTAACAGTAGATTATTAAGATATTTTGTTACAGTATTTATTTATTTATTTTTTATGTCAGTTAATAAAAATACAACTGTTCATTGTTAGTTCATGTTAGTCCGTTAAATACTATAACAGCTTTTATATTTATTTTATAGCTTTTATATAACAGCAGCTTTTGATTTTTAATAATGCACTAGTAAATTTTGAAATTAACATTAAGATTAATAGATGCTTTAGAAATGTTTTTCATTGCAGGTAAACTAATGTTAACAAATGCAACCATACTGTAAAACGTTACCCATCTATTGGGTGTCAAAAAATAACTTTATTTAAGAAACTTGCGTCTGTGGCAAAGGGCAGTAGCTGTATTGATTTTTTTATTTTTTTATTTTAACAAAAGTACTGTTCAGTAATGTTTTTTTTGTTGTTGTTCAGTCTCAGATCACAGAATAAAGCTCACACACACAGCAGGGAACTATGGATAAAGTGTTTTTGACGAGGATGGTCAGTGCGAGCGTTGCTGAGGCGCGGCAGGATGGAGGTTAGCGAGCGTGTCTCTGAGACAGATATCCGGCCATTACCCTTGAATTTCGGCAGGAGGGATTTTAGATATCCTGCTCCGTCATGTGCTGCAGAAAACATCCAGCCATTATTTTTTTAGTGTCTGCTACACATCGATGAAGAACACTTGGTTAGAGCTGGGAAGTACGATTCATTTCAGTGAGTCGTTTTTATTTGGACAGTTCGTTTCAATGAACTGAAAAAGAGAATCGATCCAGTGATACGTTTAAGTCATACACCCATTAATGTTCTCAGAAACATATTTAGGTTACATTGCTGCGGGTTTTGCTTGTGAAGCTGGTTTAGATCACTGCATCCCACAATGCAATGCAATATGATAAATTAGAAGTATAATATGAGCTGTTTTGTTCTCTGTTTTGACTGTATTATGGTTTTTATAAAAATATTAAGCAGTACAGCTGTTTTCAACATTATATATATAAAAAAGTTTCTTGAGCGAATCAGCAGATTAGAATGATTTCTGAAGGATCATGTGACACTGAAGACTGGAGTAATGATGCTGAAAATTCAGCTTTGAATCACAAGAAAAAAATATACTTTAAAGTATATTCATATAGAAAACACTTGTTTTAAATCGTAAAATATTTCACAGGTTTTACAAAATTCTGGCAGATCTATTACATAGGCCAAAAAACGAGATGATAAAAGTAGTTGATATTACATCTGGATCATTTATCACACTGGAAATGGGAGAGTATGCCATGCAGTGTATTCTGCTGTATACTGCACATTTTAACATATATTATGTGCATACAGAAAATTCACATACTACGTATAGCATACATACAGTATACTCAAGAAATAGCGAGAGTAATGTGGTACTAAGCTATTTTAAACCTGTATGCTGAGTATTTGCCAACAGGGGGCACTGTTCTCCTGTCTTTGTCTTCTTGTATGCCGCTGAATAGAAAATCATTTCCACATTAAAATTACCTTTGAGCTGCAAGACAGAACAAGCCTCTTTTGTTTCACTGATTATATTTCACATTAAATTCACGATTCCATATAAAATTCCACATTATGGGGAATCAATATAAGGTTTTATGGTCTTACCCACATGCAGACCCCTGAAGGGAAGAAAATTTAATCAGTAACAAAAGCAGGAAAGACAAGTGGCTAGTGAGCATCTTAAAGCAATAGAAGCATTATCCGACTCTTACGTGTAAAGATAGTGACAATAATTGTTTAATGAGCAGTTTCCTCATCATCTTGGTTGAATTGATTCATTTTTAAAGGAATAGTTGATTCAAAAATGAAAATTTACTGAAAATGTACTCACCCTCAGGCACATCCTAGATGCAAATGAGTTTGTTTTTACATGAGATTTGGAGAAATGTAGCATTACATCACTTGCTCACCTATGGAGTGAATGGGTGCCGTCACAATGAGAGTCCAAACAGCTGATAAAAACATCACAATGATCCACAAGTGATCCACACCACTTCAGTCCATCAATTAACATCTTGTGAATTGAAAAGCTGCATGTTTGTGGACTCTTATTCCGACGGCACCCATTCACTCCATTGGTGAGCAAGTGATGTAATGCTACATTTCTCCAAATCTGATGAAGAAACAAACTCATCTGCATCTTGGATGGCCTGAGGGTAAGTACATTTTAAGCTAATTTTCATTTTTCATTCTATTACTTCAATGTAGTGTGAATTCACGAAGGACTGCATCCCAAAAGACGCTGCACCTGTGGGACTTAATGAACAGCTGTCTGTGTTTGTGACGTTACAGGATGAAAAGTGTGAATCTGTTATGAAGAACTATATTGTTCCACTTATATACGTATATATCAGATGTTGCTGAACGTGCCGTATTAGTGTCCATGGCTACGGGAAGAGTCATGTGATGATGTGTGTGTTGCTCTACAGTGATTAATGCTGTGACACTAAAAGCAGTACTTAGCTGGAATCTAAATCACCTCATGTGGCAACATCTGTGTGTGTGCGCTTAATGATATTTGTTAGTATCTAATATCATCTTACTTTACTGTTTTCTGCCCCATAGCACAGACGCTGTGCGAGAGAGGAAATAAAAGTGAATGTGTTCATATGAGAGAGTTCATCATTTTAAAGGTTGAAATTATAGAGGAAGGAAGTTCATTCAGAGGGCAACATCAATCCTGTGCTGTAAAGGAACTCAGCGATGATCTATTAGTGTACACACTTCCTGTTTGGAACTTACAACTCCTTGTAGCATCATGATGAGTTTTGCATGGGCAAAACTAATATATATATATATATATATATATATATTTATAAAAAAACAACTTTTTACTCCTGAGTCTAATGTTGTCCAAACAACACAACAAACATCTCTGTGGAGTTTCACATTGGGGAAATACACTTTTCCTAAGTTGATTTTCTTTTTCAATGTCCTTCAAGGGAGACATTCCCTCCTAAAGTTGTGTGAATAATTTATAAGCAGGTTCTCAAACAGCAGGACAGGGAAACAATTAAACCGGGTGAAAAGATGCGTAGAAGCGATCTTACAACAGTTTTTGAGCCCGTTTACATAATTCAAACATAAAACGTCATTCGCAACATATTTAGCTTTGATATTTTGAGGTATTGTTAAGGGAAACAGAATATTCAAGAAATAATGTAGAAGCGGACTTTGATTTGAACTTTAAGTTAAAACATAGGCTGTGATATTATTGATTAATATTATTGAATATTTCGTCACTTTGGAATTATAAGGTTCTATCTGCATTCTGAGCAGTTTTGAGATATTGAGCATTAAAGTTTTTGGGTTCCATAGACTTCTATAGGAAGAACCCTTCTTGTTTTCTAAAAAATGGCCAAACATCATGTAATGTAAATACGTTGTCACAGAATAAGAATATGTGAATAACTCAATTTTGATAAAACGTCAGTTAGAATCTTGTAATTCCAAGGTGACGATTTTTCCTACCTACAGGGTTGAGAAAGTTATGGTCCATTTCCACCAGTTAATATAACATAAAAAAAAAGGTAATTGCGACTTTTTATTCACATTTTTGCTCACAATTGCGAATTTACATCTCACAATTCTTTTTTCTCAGAATTGTGAGATATAAACTCGCAAATCAGATTTTTTTTTGTCAGAATTGCATGATATAAACTCACAGTTGTGAGTAGTAAAGTCAAAATTGTGCGACAGACTCACCATTCTGAGAAATAAAGTCAGAATTGCAAAATATAAATTCACAATTGTGACTTTTTTTTCTCAGAATTGCGAGTTTATATCAAGCGGCAACCTCCCGCTCTCTCTATTGAAACCAACACGGAGGTGACTTAAACTGCAATTCATAGACTCCTCATGTTAAAATGCCCAACTTTACAGCAGAAAAAAAAATGTTTATAGCCTGGTACAAAAAGTGGTTTTGGTCTATATAGCTAATTTTGCCCTTCATGTCAACTGTGAGGGGGGTGAATTTTTTTTATAACGCTTCCAATTAAATTATATTAAACCTTAAAGTTCTGCATAATTTAGGGCGTGGCCACTTGAGTGACAGGTGGGTTGGCGCCGCTTTCACCACTGTTGCGCTGGGTGGGCGTGGTTTCATCAACCAGCTCCACCCACGTCCCGCCTCTTTGCCCATTTTCGATTATCCGGGAGTGACGTGCAGTGACTTTATTCCAAGATGGCGACGGGCGACGGCCGACTCCTGCCCACTAAGAGCTTCAAAAATGCTCTTCAGAAACCTACGGGTGACGTCATGGACACTACGTCCATATTTTTTACAGTCTATGATTTATATCTTAAAATTGTAATATTATGACATAATAACTTGTCAATATTATAAATGTGAAGAAATGTGAGATATAAACTCGCAATTCTGAGAACATATCAGTCTTTTTTCTCCTCAAAATTGGACTTTATAATTAGCAATTGCGAGTGAGAAAAAGTCAGAATTGGGAGATGTAAACTCAAACGATTAATCGCATCCAAAATAAAAGTTTTTGTTTATATAATATATGTGTTAGTACTGTGTATATTTCTAATGTATATATAAATACGTACACATACATGTGTATATATTTTAAACATATTTATGTCTATATATTTTTCTTAATAATATACATGCAAGTGCGTGTATTTATATATATATAATAAATATTTGCAGTACTCGCACATATGTTATGTAAGCACAAACTTTTTTTTTTGGATCCGATTAATCGCGATTAATCGCTTGACATCCCTAAATTTGAATAATTTTTCATAATTTATTTTTTATTCATTTATTCATTCATGTGTTATTTCTTATTTTTATAAGAAAATGCACATAAATTGTGTGCAAATAAATTTATATCAAGGTTATTATAGTTAACTAAAACGAAAACTGAAACTAAAAATCTTAAAAACATTTTAGTTACTTGAAATAAATTTTTTTTTTAAATAGACAAAAAATTACTAAAAAACAGACAAAATTACTAAAACATTTACTAAAATTAAAATGAAAATGAAATATAAAAATAAAAACTGATTTAAAATATTAATAAAAAACTTTAATAGTATCTCAGAGATACTAAAATAACACTGATAGGAATGTGTATAACAAATAAATAGGCTAATTTTAGATTTAAATTAATAGAGACCTCATGAAATATATTTCTTGATGTAAGTTTGGGAAAAGACAGTTTTGTGTATACATTAAAAAAAATAATGAGTTGTGGACAATAAATCCAAGTTGGGTCTAGTTTGATTTCATGTTGACTAAAACATGAGTGTCTAGGTTTTGTTTTCTTTGTCCACCTTTTTCCTGAATGCAGAAGTCTCTTTATATTTTTAAATATTACACTCAGCTCTGTTACCAGAATCTCTGTGAGTGCTAAAAAATAGGTGAAAAAAGTCGGTGAGTGTTATAGTAACACATGATCGTTTGTCACGTCAATAAGGCCTCTCAGAATGGACCTGAACTGAATTAACCGGTCGTGGGTAAAGTGCCTGTGAGGATGTTTTTGGGAACGCTCGAGCTGTGAGACGCAAGCTCAAACGTGGCGTCGGCCTTGAAAGTGCTCAGCAAAAAAAAAAAACACAATTCAATTAGCCAACATTTAACTGCCATGATCAGACACCCAATACTCATAAAGCGGCTGAAGAATCAATCCCTGTCTCCTGCACTCTGGTTGCTAGGAGACAGCGTAAGAGCAGGTGCATACGGCTATATGAAGGCTCTTGACTTGAAGATGAGATCATCGTCTTCTGCGCTTTCGCCGCGTCTGCTGCTCCTGCGCTGTCAGAAATCTAAAGTTAAACCGCTGTGTGGTGCTGCATTGATGATTTCATGTCAGGATGCTGTTGCCATCTTCTTGCAGGAAGCCCAAGGTTTAAAATAAAACATGGAAAGGTCATAATAATCTGATATGAGGTGTACCAAAATGACAGGAAAAGGTGATTTAATGCTCATAAAAATACAGTGGCATTCAGAAGAGTTGCATTGAAAATCTGCAATCCTGAAAATCTGAAATTCAAATTAAGTCTAAGCATTCAGCAAAATTAAAAAATGATGTAAAATGAATAAGCAATCTTTCATATTCAGTATTGTTTAGGTCACAATGAATTTTAACCCTTGTGCTGAAAATCCATTATTTATTTAATGACCGACCTTTTAAAACAATTGCTTGTACATCTGTCATTAAACTATATTATCACTACATTTTGGAATTAATGTGTCAACTAGTTTTCTTTCAATGATTTTGTATTTAGTTTTGGAACTGATCTGAGCTTATGCACCTCGCTTTTTGAATGAAAAAAAAAAGCATAATGGATCATTTTGGGATTATTCACTCAAAAACTATGGCTCTAATGAGGCCTTTATGATGAATCAGTTCCAAAAAGAAATGCAAAAGCCTATGATAACTGAATAGATTGAATATTTGGTAATAATAAAGCAATTTGCAATCAGGGTATTTTTTGTAGCCTAGACTGTAAATTAAATAAATAAAATCAAATGAAATACATAAATAATTAAATAAAGATTATTGGAGTATGTTTTACAAATAAACTACAATTTTAATCCTCCTACTTACAAATGTAGTTTTTAATTCAACGTGTTACTTTCTAAAAAAAGTGTAAATTGTTTCTACATTTTTTTTTCAGTGTAGTAATTTTTGACCACAAGTGTAATAGGTGAGGGAAAAATCTCTCCAAAAATCACAAAAGTTATTTTTTTCTTTTAAATTTTGGGTTGTATTTATACCTTGTGTGAGCAAATTTGTAAGTCTAAGTTTTAGTCAAATGCAATAACATTAACTAGCATTTTCGGGAAAAAGAAAACCTTCTCAAGGTCAAAATGACCAGAACGTGAGGGTTAAGTAAATTAGTAACACTTTCTACAGACTGTCAGATTTTATTTTTCAAATTTTTTTTTTAAGGTTTTGTTCTTGTCAGCTACAAATATTAGGACATTATGAAATTTATTTTAATTATAATTTGTAAAAAACTGTTTTAAAAACATGGAAAGTACAGCAGATGTAGGTTCACAAATTAAGCACCAGTGCAAAATATTATTATTCATCTTTCTCTTGCATTGACCTTTTTTTATATATGTACAATCCACTAATATGCTAATTAAAGGGATAGTTTAACTAAAAATGAAAATTACCTCATGATTTACTCACCCTCAAGTCATTCTAGGTGTGTATGACTTTCTTCTTTCAGATGAATACAGTCAGAGTTATATTGAAAAACATCCTGGCACTTCCAAGCTTTATAATGGCAGTGAATGGATGTTGAGATTTTGAAGTCCAATAAAATGCATCCATCCATCATAAAAAGTGCTCCACAAGGCTCCAGGGGGTTAATAAAGGCCTTCTGAAGTGAATGCATCAGTTTGCTAAAGAAGTCCTTTATTAACCCCTCTGACCTGTGTGGAGCACTTTTTATGTTGGATGGATGCACTTTATATTGCTACAAAATCTCAACACTCATTCACTGCCATTATAAAGCTTGGAAGAGGCAGGACATTTTTTAATATAACACTGATTGTATTCGTTTGACAGAAGAAATTCATATACACCTAGGATGGCCTGAGGGTGAGTAAACCATGGGGTAATTTTCATTTTTTAATGTGGGAGGAGCCAGTTAATGGAGGAATTTGCTGCAGGTTATTATTGCTGAGAGACCTATTAAAAACTCTCAGTTGAGTGGAGGAGAAAACATAATCATTTGTTGTTGGGAGTTTGATGTGAGGAAAATTTTGAGTGTGATTTTTGAGAAAACTGTCTTATTTTATTGTTGGATAAAAAAAGTTAAAGCAGGTGGGGGAATCTCTTCCATTTGTTTTTGAGGTTTGTTGTTGTTGTTTTGGGAATAGAGCAGGCTGGTGCTTGAAGGAAGGTTGTCTCAGATCTATTTGAGCTTTGTCTGAAAGGGTATTTCCTGTTCTTTTTCTCCACCTGAGAATACAAAGCTGTTTTAAGACACAGTCATGCTATCAGATTGTAGCACCATGATACACAGTGAGATATACATACCATAGCACTGAATGATTATCATATTCAAGTCGTTTATATTGTTTTTCAAGGTACGTAAATACCATAATACTTTTAAAATGGTAAATTGTTTTTTACAATTGTTACAAACAATATTGATACTAATCTTGAGCAGCAAATTAGCATATTAGTCTGATTTCCGAAGGATCTGGAGTAATAAAAGGAATAGATTTAAAATGCATTATTTTGTACTAAGTATAGTTCAAGTCTATTAACATATCTACTGACATATTGCTCGAAATGCACTGATATAAAAATTGTAATTAAAATTTATTTGGAGTATTACTTAATATTAAGCCTAAAATATGTTTTAATGTCACAAATGATGAGGATTGTATGATCTTTAAATAATATCGGTCTTTAAATGCAAAATATTAAAAGTGTTGCAATAGTTCCACTTTAGCACAATCAAACCTACTTAAGTCAGAGGTCGCGTTAACCGAAAATTCTCCATCATTGACGAAATCTTTTTTTTTTTATCAGTGATGGAAAAATCTGAAGGCTGTCCGTCATTTTTACAGATTGCACTGAGGGTGATCTATTGTAAATTGTAGCTGCAATCCCACCCCTGTCCAGTTGGTGGCGAGTGCACTCCAGTCTGGCAGCAGGGGATCCAGAACAAAAACGAGACTGTCACGATTGTTTTCCTATGCGTTTGATTACGCACTGGGGAGTACACACAAGCTACGACGATCTATCACGCCACATTAAAGAGAGCCAAAACAGTATTTATTGCTTGAATTTCCTAACGAAATGGAAAGAATTTAAAATGTGAGACTTTCATATCAAAACTCAAAGCCTAGCCTATTGCTATTTATTGGAAGGAAGACGCACAATGCACTGTTCATTCATCAGCTGAAAACAGCATAGACCAAAAGATTGATTGTGATTTAAGAATCGATATTGGTTCATTAAAATGAGAATCTATTGAAATCGAGAAATCTATTTTATTTTATTTTTTTTACCCAGCGTATTTTGTTTTTAAACACTGCGCTGTCGTCCTGTAGGTTCATGATTAAAAATGAAAATGTGAACAAAAATAAAAGCAATTAAATGTGTTATTCTAATTCAAACATGAAAATTAAAACGACGGGTAATAATAGATTATGACAGAATTTTTACGACCCTGTCCGTCACAATGACGGACAATGTTAATAGTGCAGCCTCTGACTTAAGTATATATTTTAGTTGGACTTCAGCACTGCTTCCGCACAATTACAGTGCATTAAACAAAATTAGTTGTTCCAACTTAGCAGACTTTTAATATACCAGTTTAGTATACTAAAAGTACAATAGCCGTGTATTTTTAAGTACATAATATGTAAATGTATTTGTAGCATACTTAGCATGAAATAAATGTATTTTAAATACTATTTCATATATTTATTTTTCACTTGGTGCATCACAGGAATAAATTACATTTTAAAACATATTCAAATAGAAAGCAGTTCTTTTAAATTGTACAGATTTTACTGCATTTTTGATCAAATAAATTCAACCTCTTGATCAGAAAATCTAACTGAAAACGGGAAACGACTATAGATCATTTTGTCAGATGTAAACGTACTGGTCCCGATACACTTCCTGTTTCTTTTTTTTTAACTTTACACAAACATCACAAAAAAATACAACCAACATTACATTTCACTGGATGAAGAAGTTACATTAGCACCTTTAAGATGTATGTGTATATGTGAAATAAAAAAGATAAATAAAAAAAAAAAACAGGAAGTGCTTCTGGACCAGTGTTGTTTACATCTAGCGAAATGGTCTATAACAAATGAGACTCCCTACAGATTTCTGTAATAGACTTGCTTTAACGGTTTTAAAAGACATATAGAGTGTCAGATGATAGATAACCACAAGCCCACCCTCAGTCTGATGGACTTCCTGTTTATCAAGATGTTGTCTTGACCACTTCCTGGCAAGGCACCCCTGTGGGTGATGCCCTGTGGTATCAAATGGCTGAAACTAAGCTATAATCTTAAATGACTTATAGCTCACAATGAGCTCAGATCTGGAACGTTTCACAGAATAACTGTCAGTTTGTGGAAAAAAAGCATTGGAATGATCTTCAGTACTTGCACAAATATGTAAAGCTGTCACACAATACCATCTTAAATTTGCTGAAGACATTGTTTAAATGTCTGCCGCTTTAATTGTTCACACAATTTCTATCTTATGATGAGCTCATATCGTTCAGGATATCGTTGCATGTGCAATGTAAGCAGTACAACAGTGGTCAAACCAGCAGCAGAAAACAGTCTTTCTGTATCATAGGTGCATCAGCACAGACAGCAACGCGGAAGGGTCCAAACTAGAGCAACCGCTGCAGCTGACTTCATTAACACGCAAAGACTGCAGGCAGCAGAGCATAATGTCTTTAATGAAGTGCCCAGCATGCATTTACATGTTTAAGAGCCATTCTGGAGGTCAACGTTAAGAATGCCAATTAGTTAAATTGATATGCTGAACTTTATAGTGGACACTAAAATGTCATCATTGCATCCATTTATTGTGTCGTGCTGACTCTGCATTGAGTTTAAGTGCTTCATAAAGTACTGCAAAATAAATTCCATCATCATTAGAATGAACAGAAAATTCTAAAACAACAATTCTACAATATATAATGTTGATATTTGACCCTGGACCAGAAAATTATAAGTAGCATGGGTATATTTGTAGTAATATCCAACAATACATTGTATGGTCAAATTATAATTTTTTTATGCCAAAAATCATTAGGATATTAAGTAAAGATCATGTTCCATGAAGATAGTTTATAAATTTCCTACCATAAATGTATCAAAACTTAATTTTTGATTAGTAATATGCATTGCTAAGAACTTATTTGGAAAACTTTCAAGGCGATTTTCTCAATATTTAGATTTTTTGCACCCTCAGATTCCAGATTTTCAAATAGTTGCATCTTGACCAAATATTGACTAAATATCAATGGAGTCTATTTATTCAGCTTCCAGATTTATAAATTCGATTAAAAGAAAAAGGTCCCTTATGACTGATTTTGTTGTCCAGGGTCACATTTTTTATTATTTAATTTAATTTAATTTAATTTTATTTTATTTTCAAACTAGTCATGTATTGAGTTACACAGAAATTCACTGTAAGTTGTGGTTAGATCCGTTTTGACGATATTGAGCACAATGAAAGATGTTTGTTAACTATGATCTGCCACACTCGTCACACTTCACACCTTGACCAGAAGACCAGAAGTGAAAGAGCCGGGGGAGATCGCATGAGATGAACCTTTGGGCACAAAGACACTGATACTAGAGGAAGTAATGATTGATGGCGCGTTTTAATGTGAGCGAGTTTGACAGCACAAATATTAGTTTGGGTTGTGATTAAATGCTTCGAAATGAACTTCTGCGGCCCTCTGATCTGTGGGCTCATTTTGTCCAGCATTTGCTTTGGAGGTAAGAGACACATTGAGCCTAAACACCTGCTAAATATACTAGTTATTTAAATACTTAGTTGTCTTATTTTTATTTATTATCTTGGGTTTCATTAGGATAAGTTGTTATAGCATTATTTTGGTATGTTACCCTGATGCCATTTTGTCTTTTTTATCTGTCTATACAAGTTTACTAGCCATAAGTAATGCAAAGGCTAGTTGTTTAAATCACATATTTATTACACACTGCACTAAAAACATATTTTTGTAGTGTTACATTACTGTTACATGATTTCCCCCATCCCATCCTTCTCTTTTAGTCCTTATATGAGGCCTTATATACTTTACATTGCCTGTACAAAAAATAGCATTAATAGTCATAGCATTGTTTTGACAGCCTTATGCAACAACACAGCATTTATTTACATCAAGAGTTGCGTTATTTTTTGGCTGAAGCCTTGTATTGACAATGGGAGGGTCAAATCACTCTGTAAAGTCAAGACTTTTAATAAGGTTAAGCTCAGGATTCTGTGGTGCCAATTCATACATGACAATGATTGCTTATGCTCACTGAACCACAATGAATTTTGACATTGTCATATCAATCACTGCAATAATGATCCATACCTAGACTCTAGTATTTGCTTATTTAAATCCAAATGGCAATTTTTTGGCAAGTATGAGGAAGATGTTATTGTTTTTGTTTTACAATTGACAGTAGTTGTTATTTTTTACAATAGCTAAGCCTTATTTATGGAACATAATTACATTATATGCTTCAGTAACACATTTAGGCACTTTAAATCCAAGACAAAATTCATTGTATTGTATGCATCTCTAGATGAGACTACAGCCTTAAATGTTTCTACATATCAAATGTGTAGTATATTGCAAGAAAAATTAATGAAACCCACATCTCCTAATTTGTCAGCTGCTTTGGATGAAGGTGTACAATAAATACAAGTGTTAATGGTTTGTTTGTTATTTTTCAGTCACAGGGTCAAGTGAGGAGCTGTCTGTGACTCAGAGCCCGTCAAACATCACTGTGAATGAGGGAGAATCTGCTCAGATCACCTGCTGCTGGAGTAAAATCGAACATAAAGTTAAAGTTTTTTGGTACATCAATGTGACAAAACTTTCAGATGTACAGCAGAAACTCCAAGAGCATGAAACACAGAACTGTTCAATTCTCATCCTCACAAACATACTTAAAAATGCTACAGGTCATTATGTTTGTGAAGTGACTCAAGACATACCAGTCCTGAATATACTGAAAGCTAATGGAACAGCTCTATATGTCAGTGACAATCAACTAGAAATGACAACAACTGGTAAGTTATTAAAAGACTAAAAGTCCACCACAAAAGTTCCTTTTATTCTAAAAATCTAAAATAAAAACAATGAAAGTGATTATGTGTGTAAAGTGATTCAGGATTTACATTTTCTGTTTGAATATTAGGAAATCAAAACATCACTGTATGTTCATTCATTCGACAACTGAGATTGTATCACACAAATTCCAACCTAATAAAAATACTGTTGCTGTTGGAAGACATGAAACATAATGTCATTTAAGCAATATCAGATTGTAAGGACTATTGCATGAAGATACAATCCAATTCTTCTGCTGTTTTACAGCCAGTGTTCACACGCTTTTCAACCCAACAGTCGGTGAGTACTCATAACATGTTACTAAATGTATTTTCCTGTGTAGCCTTTTAGTTATTGTCTGGATGTATGTCAGGGATCATGTGGGTGATCTGGGTTTCTCAGTGGTTTCTTGTCACTCTCAGTTGTCTGTGTCTAATAAAAGTGAATAGATTTATAGTATTTTAAACATATCCACCTTTTTCTTCAATGTGGAAGTAAGCTTATGGGCGAGACTTCCGGTTCATTAGTCGGTGTAGGGAAATAGGAGAATAATAACAACATTCAGTAAACGGTAAAACAGTTTGTACTACAAACCAGTGTGTTCATAATTAAGATAATGCATTCAAATAAATGGTAAGACACACCGATTTGCAATATCAAGCAGCAAAATGAGCTGTTTTGTACAGCTAAAAATAGCTGGACGCAGATGAGACAGGAAGCCAGACACATAAAATTTACACACTCTTACAGGTGGATAAAAAAGGTGGATAATAGATTCCTAAATTAGTAGGCTATTTGTCCAGTGTCAAATTTAAATATTGTCATTAATATTTCTCATTGAAGAAAAAACAGATGTACTTGATCATCCAAAGACAAAGCCAGAAGATGAGAACAATAACTATTTGGATCAGGGTAAGATGTATGATTGTTGATCCTATTTTTATCTTACATGTAAAAGTTTAACATACAGTAATTTAATTCCATAAATGTTTACTGGAAAAAGCAGCTGGTTTTCATTTGTATACTCTCAGGTACAAAGGTATAAAAGCTATCACTGGGGCGATATCTTTTGAAAAGGTATACTTCTGTACCTTATTACCCCTAAAATGGGGAGAATATCAGTACCATAAAAGTACATTTTAATACCTAAATGGTACATCGTAATACTTTTTGAAAAGGTACTGCCTCAGTGACAGCTTTTTTACTTTTTTTCTGATAGTGATTGAAAAAAAAATGAATTAAATAGTGTTTTTGGCTTTACGAACTCAGCTTTATTACTCGGTTTCCCCTTTTGTGGTTTTGTAAAATTTCTAAAATTCTCTAAAACACAAGATATGCCACAAACAAACTACAAAGAGCCTTGGGTTTGTTTTATGATCGTAAAATATCTTAAAAAGATCAATGTTTTTTCACAGGTAGTTCGCGGGAGGTTGTGATCATTTATATTTTCAGAAGTCTGCCCTTCATCTGTCTGCTGGTGGCGTTCTTTTACCTAAACAGGGACGACAAACGAGTCACAACATCAAGATCAGGTAATCGTTCAACATATCTAACACAAACTTCACAACATAGTTTAGCTGTTTGTTTAGCCTTCAAACCAACCAAACCAGCCCTGACACGAAGAATTTGATTCAAACTTGATTACAACATGATTTGAAGCACATATATATTTAAAAACTGGAAAAGATACAGTGTGCTTAACATCTTTTATAAGGGCAGTACCATATGTCTCCTAAAAGATAAGGAATCCCAGAATTCCAGAATTGCTACAGTGATTAAAAAAAATCCAAAATGATGCAAGAATAATTCACAAAAGATGGTGATTAGAAATATAATTCATTCAAAAACTATCAATAAACATAATTAAAGTCTCTATTTAACCACCTCAGAGTTCATCGTAAGTCTGTCTTGATAGGTTTATATAGGTTTATATAATTACAAGTACATTTCAGATTTTTTAAACCGCAGCAGTGGCGTATGAACTTGTGGTCAGAAGTTCATATAAATGTTGTCTCTAGCAACATCTCAGACAGTTTGTCAGACTATTTTTTGTCTCTTTGTTATGACACAGTGTGGTATTACATTTTTAAAAATGCTGGGTTAAAAACAACCCAACTTGGGTTATTTGGCAACCCAGTGCTGGGCAAATATTAGACAGAACACATATTTTGACCCAGCTGGTTGGGTTAAATGTTTTTACCAAACATGCTGGGTTATTTTATTTAAGTCAACTATTGTTTAAAAATTATTATATTGCTGGCTTAAAATGGACTGGAACTTACAAAAAAACTCACACAGAATTACTATAGGCAACAGCAATGATCAAAATATGATCATTTTTATTAAGCAAGGACAAAATACAAAACAAATTTAATTTATTTGGGTGAATACAGCATAATTTACAATATTACATACATTTAAACTCGTTTAACAAGCATTTTAGACATGTAACATTTAAAAGTAGCATTTTAAATTTAGTGTGTTCAACCGTTCTCTGTAATCGTTTTTACCGACAAAGCGCTAATTCTAGTGCTGGTGTGTTGCCATTTCACTCGGCATCTTTCACTGAAACGTGACTGACTCCAAAACCTGACATCACCTGGGTAAAAAAAAATATATATATTAAAAATAACCCAATAAAATGACCCAACTGGCTGAACCCAGCATTTGGGTTAAAAAAAAAATAACCCAGCACCTGGGTAAAAAAATATTAAAAACAACCAAATAAAATGACTCAATCGGCTGAACCTAGCATTTGCGTTAAAAAATAACCCAGCATTTTTTGTACCACAGTTGAACTTGTTAAAGGAATGGTTCACCCAAAAATGAAAATTTACTGATAATATATTCACCTGCAGGCCAAATCGAGATGTAGATGAGTTTGTTTCTTCATCAGATTTGGAGAAATGTAGCATTACATCACTTGCTCACCAATGGATCCTCTGCAGTGAATGGGTGCCGTCAGAATGAGAGTCCAAACAGCTAACAAAAGAATGACAATAATCCACAAGTAATCAACACCACTCCAGTCCATCAATTAACATTTTGTGAACTGAAAAGCTGCGTGTTTGTAAGAAACAAATCTATCATTAAGGTGCTTGAACTTTAAACCATTGCTTTTAGCCAAAATATGAGCCCATAATCTACAATAACACTTCCCCCAATGAAAGAAGTCCATCTCATCTCTTCAAAATCCACCCACATATTTGTTTAGAAATGTTTTGGATGCTTGACCTGTGCATTTTTCTCTCCTGATTCAAATAAGATGATTTTCACTGGAGAAAGCAATATTATGGATAGATGGATAGAAGTAAAAAAAATGTCTTAATGATGGTTTTCCTTCTTACAAACATGAAGATTTACCTTAACAAGATATTAATTTATGTACTAGAGTCACATGGATTACTTGTGGATTATTGTGATGTTTTTATCAGCTGCGTGGACTCTCATTCTGATGGTACCCATTCACTGCAATAGATCCACTGGTGAGCAAGTGATGTAATCACTATATCTTGGATTTCCTAAGTGAATTTTCATTTTTTTTTTCATTTTTGGGTGAACTATTCCTTTAAGGCAAAAGTTCATACCCTTAGATGTTAGTGAGGTCTTACTGCTTTTAATATTTATTATTTATTTTTCATCTAAAGCAGTTGAGCATGCTGTAGAGGTGGGAGAAGGACTAGATGAAGACCTGGAGGCCGGAGAGACACGGAGGAATGAAACTGAAGAGGCGAAACAGGGTGAGAAAGTTTCAGAACAGGAGAAAGAGAGGGTCAACAGTGAGAAACCTAAAGTTACGGCTGTAACAGAAGAAGGAAAAGATGAAGAAAAGCAGAGTGTGGTAATTGTGAACACTGAACAAGGTACATCTCCAATGCATGACAATGAAAACGAGACTGTTTCTGTTCTGAACACTGATGAAAAGGCACATGTAATGGCTGGCATTGAAGAAGGGACTGTTTCTGTAATGGGCGACTTAGTTTCAGCTCTGTGAGACACAGGATATGGTGTCATGGGTGTGGTTTTCAGGTCTGTGATGTCACTTCCTGCATGATATGCTTGTTTGCAGAATCATAATGGTTTGCAGTGACTGTCACTGAATTCTGAAAGTCAATGAAATAAAATGTCTTGTGCATGCATGAAGCTTTCTGTTTGATTGTGTGTTTTGTAGGATTGTGTGTATGGTCGTGTTCAGTTTGTCTGGGGTGAATCGAGTGCTAGATCAGTGTTGTGGTTTACTTGGGCTTCGCTGTGATAAAATTAGTTGCATGGGGAGGGGGTAAAAATCTGAGAGTACGAGTGTCTCAATCGTGTGAAAGATTGTGATGTGGGAGTGAAGCGGATTCAGATTCTCTGTAGACGCTCAGAAATGAAGTGTTCCTCCAGACTCCTGTGTGGGCTCCTCATGTCATGCCTTTGTTTAAGAGGTAAGTGCTACACGAATCTCCTTCCCGAATGGAAAACCAGCACAGAAGCTCCAGGATATTAGTACAAAATAAAATAAACAAAATTGTTTGTAGAGCTGTGAGAGGAATGCTTCAGTAGGAGACATTATTTGTAGCATTATGGAGTATTTTAATAAACACGTGAAGAGTTGACGATTAAACACATTTAGTGTATTGCAATTTTGCCGTCATGTTGTTGATCTGAAAATGTGCAGAAAAACAAAATTTCTTCATGTTTGTTGTTCCTAGATCCTGTTTTTGGTACTTTTTTAAATGAGATATAGCTGTATACACAATTTAAAAACTACTACTATTAAGGAACGTGGAAGATTTGTATATTTACATTACAGTAAAAGTTTTAAAAATTAGTGAAGTCACACAGTAACATTTGTATTATTAACACAATATCCTGCAAACAACAAGCAGTCCATGTTAGGATATTTAGACCGATGTGAGCTGTAAGGGTTTTTACATGTTTATCATGTACCACCTATATACTTCTTATTATATGTGACTCTGGACCACAAAACCAGTCTTAAGTAGCACGGGTATATTTGTAGCAACAGCCATAAATACATTGTATTGTTAAAAATTATCGATTTTTATTTTATGCCAAAAAACACTAGGATATTAAGTAAAGATCATGTTCCATTAAGATATTTTGTAAATTTCCTACTGTAAATATATCAAAACCTAATTTTTGATTAGTATGCATTGGTAAATATGCATTGGTAAGAACTTCATTTGGACAACTTTAAAGGTGATTTTCTCAATATTTAGATTTTTTGCACCCTCAGATTTCAGATTTTTAAAAAGTCTCGGCCAAGTATTGTCTTTTCCTAACAAATAATAAACTTATTTAACTTAACTTTACTTACTTAACTTACTTGTCCATTTTTTTAAACCAAATGTTTCATCATGATCATTTTATTTATTTATTTTATTATTGGTTTTTGTTTTTTCCTTTTTGTGTGGTCTTCAAAACCAATTTAGCATGATAAATGTTATACAATTCTACATAATTGACAAGATACAAAATTGGATCATGGAAAAATAATTAATTCAAAAATGAATAAAACAAAATAAATCTATATTTGTACATATGAAGTTACATTTTATTTTTTATGTTACCTGTTTTATAATCAAAGGTTAAAAATTGTGTAGCTAACAGAAAATTCAAATCATCATCAGAAACAGCCATCAACATTCATGTGTTTCTTTGTGTGTTGTTGTTTCTCAGTCGCTGCTTCAAGTGAGGAGTTGTCTGTGACTCAGAGCCCGTCAAACATCACTGTGAATGAGGGAGAATCTGCTCAGATCACCTGCTGCTGGAGTAAAATCGAACATAAAGTTAAAGTTTTTTGGTACATCAATGTGACAAAACTTTCAGATGTACAGCAGAAACTCCAAGAGCATGAAACACAGAACTGTTCAATTCTCATCCTCACAAACATACTTAAAAATGCTACAGGTCATTATGTTTGTGAAGTGACTCAAGACATACCAGTCCTGAATATACTGAAAGCTAATGGAACAGCTCTATATGTCAGTGACAATCAACTAGAAACGACAACAACAGGTAAGATTCTTCTGTCACATTATTATTTTTCTGTTATTAAAAGACCACTGTTATTAAATTCATACAATAATTTTGGTTAAACTAATTCAATCTATTTCTTCAGCTGACGTTTCTCGCCCAACTCAAACTGCTGAGACTACAAACTATAAAACCCATAGCTCATCACCATATCTCACCCTGCCTTTGTCCCTGGCCGCTGCCATCGGCCTGCTGACCCTCTGCTTGGCCTTCAGTGTATGCAAGATGAGAAACTCCTGTAAAAAATCAGGTACACTTCAATATTGAGACTCATTACTGGTGTGTTTGTGCTGCTGTTTGTTTTCCTCATCTGCAGTGTACTGTACTTATGCTTTTCCTGCAAACCTGAGACTCATTAAAAGTTCATTAAGAATTATAAGGCTTTTTACACCACTTATACCCAGTTCAATACTGTAATCACAGCCAGAGTGTTCATTTATTATTCATTCACGTATCGGACGAATTGGACATTCTCTGCAGCTGACTAAACAACAGCACGCTGTCATACGTCTCACACACTAAAAAAACTTACACTGACTAACAGTACAGTGAATGATGCAAGTACATGTAATATGAAAAATAATGTAGCCTATATCACAAAGTTGCTGTGTGAGCAGGTCTTTTATGTCAAAACTTGTCAGAATTTTGTAGCTGTGCAGCCCCTCGCACAGGAAGTGCAACTGAGCCTATTCAAACACACCTTTAACATTACTTTTTAAAAGTAGCAGTTGATACTGCGTTCTAAAATTCTAAAACAAACTGCAAACATTCTAAAACGTTACTTTTTAAAAATGATACATTTTATGTTATTAATTTAATGCTATTATAAAATTAAATAATTTTATGTTTATGTAAAAAATAAATAAATGTTACATAGTTTTTGCAGTCATGCATTAGTAAAACTGTTCTCTGCAAGTCCCATCAGTTGATTCTGAATAGATCATGAACAGCTAGAAAAACAATGTTTTTCAATTGGTAAATGCAATTGATACGCAATTAATACATAATCAAACTCTGGTATTTTAGCATACATTTTGCCATTTGTTTACGCCTTTACAAAATGGCCAGTATTCTGACTGTTTAATATTAATATATTATGCTATTTACATATATAATTTTACATAATATACTTCTACAATAGATAGATTTACATAGATTTTGCAACGTAACATCTTGTTCCTGAAGCACAGCCATTGTTTGAATTACTTGCATTACTGTTTCATTAGGCTGAGGCTCTCTCAAACTCTTGCAGGTGTTTTTTATTTGTGGTAAAGTGGTATTTTTTTTGTTGCTGTAGCCAGGTTTTGTGGTCTGGACAAAGTTTGCATGCAATGACTTTAACACTTCTGTATATACACAATGCTACTTATAGTATAGCCAGCTTTGTTGATTTATAATGAGAACAGTGCATTTTTGTATTGTCACATCGCCTTCTTGCGGTGTAGACATGTTGTCATGCACACTGCATAGTTTTATATGCTTTATTGGGCAGGAAGAGCTGTTTGGTTCTATGTGTCAGTAAATAAATAAATAAATAAAAAATAGAAAAGTGCATTACGTTTTTTAAAAGGTTTGAAAGGTTTACCTGTTACTCGTTGTTTCTGATTAAAAATTATTTTTATTAAAAATTAAAAATTAAAAACTAATTTGACCTGCACAAACATAGATTTACCTTTTACATTTTAAATATTTTTGAATTGTCATAGATATTTGGATATAGCTCTAAATCCCATTGTCTCTGTCTTCACTCAGAGCGAGTGGTCATTCACCAAGGGCCACAAAGTGAGGGTGAGGAGCATGAGAACATGGAAGAGGAGGACGGTAGCACAGACTCTTCTCGAGGATCTCTCCAATGGGTAAGCCAGATCCGATCTCATGAGTCGAAATAATTGGTACAAAATGATAATGCAAAAACATACTCTAACCTAAGTATGTCTATTAGGCCTAGCCATGTTTATAACAGGAAACAGTTGTTATTGTCTTGGAAACACATACACAAAACATGCTGGGTTAAAAACAACCCAAGTTGGGTTAAATATGGAAAAACTTAAATGACTGAGTTGTTTTGACCCAACGGTTGGGTTAAATGTTTGACCAAGGTGCCAGGAAAGTTTAATTAACACAACTGTTGTTTAAAAAATACTATATGGCTGGCTTAAAAAAATCAGATACATAATTACTGGAGGCATCAGTAACAACCAAAAGGTGAACAAAAAACAACCCAGCGCTGGGTGAAATATGGACAAACCCAGTAATTGGGTTGTTTTGACCCAGCTGTTGGGTTAAAAGTTGAATCAACCTGCTCAACTATTGTTTAAAAATGACTATATTTCTTGCCTAAAATGAACCCAAAATAGGTTGGAAATTAACATTTATTAGTATGTTTAATAAATTAAGATTTATTAAGTTGAAAAAATAAGAATTAAATTATAAACATTTAATAATAAAAAACTTAATAAAAACGTAATAATAAATGTTCACCTTTTGACATTTTGGGTTCATTTTAAGCCAGTCATATAGTAATTTTTAAACAATAGTTGATTTAAATAAAATTACCCAGAAGGTTGGGTTAAACATTTAATCCAAACGCTGGGTAAAATATGGGTTGTTCTGACTCTGCGGTTGACTCTTGGGCAGGTTTAACTCAACCATTGTTTAAAAATTACTAGATGGCTGGCTTAAACTGAACCAAAATAGGTTGTAAATTAAAAATCAAACACTAATTACTAGAGGCATCAGTAACAACCAAAAGGTAAACAAAAAACAACCGCTTGGGTTGGGTTAAATGTTTGACCACCTGCTCGGCAGGTTTGTTTAACTCAAATGTTGTTTAAAAATTACTATATTTCTTGCCTAAAATGAACCCAAAATAGGTTGGGGATGAACATTTATTAATATGCTCAATAAATGAACATTTCTTAATAAGTTGAATAAATAATAAATTAAATTATAAACTATAAATTATAAATTTAAAATTGCTTAATAAATGTCCAGCTTATGATTATTGTGGATGCCTTTAGTAATTATGTGTCTGAATTTTAATGTACAACCTATTTTAGGTTCATTTTTTAAGCCAGTCGAGTTAAATAAAACTTTTCAGAAGGTGGGGTTAAACATTTAACATTTAACTCAATCGCTGAGTCAAAACAACCTGTCTATATTTCACCCAGCGCTGGGTTGTTTATGACCCAGCATTTTTTTTTTAGAAAGTTTAAATAAGCAATTTACTAATGTTTATTATTTCAATATTATTTATTAGAATTATTACTAAATGTTCTTGTAAATAAATAAAAATTAGAGTGTAGGGTTATTTTGCATTTTTATTGTAAAAAAAAAAATTCTTAGTGAATCTTAAGTATCATGGATGATGCGTTTTTACAGTTAATTTGTTACACTGGACTGAAGTGCGTTGCATTGCATTTTGCATCCCACACAGTCCCAGTCGGCACATGACTGGCCTTTAATGTTGCAATGTAGTTGCAATAATTTGTATTGTCAACATCGAAAATCATTCATCCGTGTTGAAAAGATGTTGAAACAATGTTGCAATTCAACAAAATCAAACAGTGATTCAACCTTGATTCATGACATTGGTTCACCTGTAGATAAACATTGAAACGGTGCCTGAGAGTGTGTTCTGTTTTGTAATGTAACATTTTGGGAAATGTAGTAGGTCATTTGGGTATTCATACATATGCATAAAGAAATTAGCATACTGAACATTACAAAACAGACTCTTTATGGTGGACCCTTGACCCAAATCAACAATAACTCACTGTAATCCAGGGCACAGTAAAATCGTCTCAAATAGATACAAGTAGCCAGCTAAATCTTAAAAACTAGTCATAATTAGAATGAATTAAAAATGTTTTTGTTCTGGATTGTCTTGCTTCCCCCATTATTGTATGATGTCATAAAGCCCAATTTCTGAGCAACATTTGCAATTCCACTGTGAGAGGGTGTGGCGAGATCTCACTGATGTGCTTCTGAGCCTCATTCTGTGTCAAATCTGCTCTTTTATATCACGTCTCTTTAGATTCTCAAGGATTCTGATGAAATTATGCCATATTACAATGATATTTCAAATGACAAGACTGTTTGATTCATGCTGTCTTTCTCTCTCTGCAGTATCAAGTGCCTGTTTACTGGTCTTACTTTGATCTACGGAGGGGTGAAGACCAATGAAAACCAGAAAAGAAAGACGAACGTGATGCACTGTTCACTGGATAGCATTTTGCATTTTTTACATTCGCCTTCTTTCGTGAGAGCGTCTTTGTAAATAGCAGAAGTGATTTTAATCTTCAGATACAGTTGAAACCCTTTGAGCTCTTGATGGTGGTATCAGATGTTAATCTTTCTGTTTGTAGCAGCTTGATAGTTTTATGCATTTTAATTTTGTTGTTTTTTTTATATAAGTCTTTTTAAAATAAAAGTGAACACGTGTCATACTGACATGCATGATAAACTACTTCAATTTCACACCCAGACGGATGCAATTCAAACATGTATAAAAGTAGAACACACTGCCTGCCCTTAAGTTTTTCTTTGTGTCTAACCGTGAAAAGTTTTATAGTAAAGAGGTTTATGCTGTACAGATGTCGGCTATGCCTTTCAGCCTTCTTAGAAATGTTTCTAAGATTGACAGTTTCATACTGTGGTTTCTTTTGTCATATACAATAAAGATCTGTGAGAACCACTGTCTGTGGTACTTGTGTCAATACATGCGAGACAAAGGACAGTGAGGTAGATGTTGAGTTTGCAGAGTGGAAACTGTGATGGTATTGACAGGTCAATGGCAGGAAATGGAAACTGCAGTGCATTTGGTTTCCTCCGACCTTATTTTCAACGTGATGCACTTGTGTGTACTTCTGTTGACCAAACAAACAAAAAAACAGCGATACTGTAAATAAAACTCACTGGTAGTCACATAGAATAAATACACAAATACACATTCTTAAATAGGAAAAAGTAAAAATCTAATTATGTCACTAAACATCTTAAGATTTTGGCTAAATCTAAAAAAAGGCCAACCACAAATGCATCATCAAGTAGTACTGGTCTCTTTCATGACCTAGATTCAGTTTTTCTCTTACACACCTCATACTTGAGAAGAGGTGAGAATGTTTAAAATCATTTAAAATGTTTTGTCCACAACACATGAATGACCAGAATGTGTTATGTTTTCTCAAACGTTTTTTGTGGTGGTCAATCTTGGTGTGAATTGGATATTCAGACTGATATTGTAGGTTTGCTTGTTCAGATGGCTAGCATTTTCCCCTGGAGGATGGAAAGAAATCATACAAAGTAAGAAAATAAGAAATAAATAAATCGAGGACAATATGCAGAAGAGAAAAATAAAGAATACAGAATAGATTTTGTTTTCATACCTACTTATTTTATGGCCATATAGGCCTACAACAGGGGTGCTCAACCCTGGTCGTGGAGATCAACTTTCCTGCAGAGTTCAGCTCCAACCCTGACCAAACACACCTGAACCAGCTAATTAGGATCTGAAGGAGCGCTTGATAATTACAGACAGGTGTGTTTGATTAGGATTAGAACTAAACTCTGCAGGAAGGTCAATCTCCAGGAACAGGGTTGAGCACCCTTGGTCTACAATATAACTAGCAGGCAGCATAATGGTCACAGTTCTTTGAAGAAAACAGCTTGAGTCAGTGAAGTTCAAGCACAAGTGTTAAGTTAAGTTTACTTTATTCAAGGTACAGGGGCATTAGCATTGCTCAATAAATCACATACTATAGCAAGTTTAGCCATATTAGCTGCAGTTTTCAGCTAGGCTATCAGTGCCTACAGACCTCTGACATCATTATATGTTTATTTGTAGTTGTCATGAAAACTGCAGGCTTTAAATGCGTCATCATTGGCTTATTAAAGGTCATGATCTGTAGGGAACACTGAGGCGCAAAACCACTATGAATCAGACCACATATTGTCTTTTCCTTTCACGATTGACAAAAAACCGACAGAAACCTCATCTAGAATAAAAGCTTGTTGCACGAAAGTGGAGAAAAATGTATATATTTTACATTTTGGAACTATTATCATTTGTTATACATCGAATTTATGTTTTAAAATAAAGTAAATTAAATAATATAAATAAACAATTAAATTAAGGCGCCACAGATTGAGCGTGACGTCATATCACGACCGTTGGAGGATCTGTAGAAACTTCGCGCTCAACACAGTTTGAATTGCGTTCAGTAATACGCTTCATACACAATAAAACAGGCGTTTTCGTTTAAAAACGACTTATATTTTAATTTAGAAAAAGAGGTAGTTGCACTGCCAGTGAAGTATGTGGTTTCGGCTGTTCTCAACCTACGAGACCTTAAACACAAGCATCCTCCGAGCGCCGCCGTTTCATTTCACCTGACAGACTGCAGGAGGCCGTAACTGGATTATCACACAGCAAAACCCGTATGTAAGTCAATAAGTTTGTCTGTCGTACGGCTTCACCTGCGTCTGGGACAATAGCAACCACCTGCATATTGATTGTATGTCATCACGGGGCTTAATAATAAATGTCTCCCTCAGTCTTGCATTTGTCACTCAGACTAACAGAAACTCGCGTCCAATAAAAGAGTCACTCAATAAACATATCTATGCCCGTAAGACAGATGTGTTTGTATATTGTAATATTGAGCTGAATTATTTTTGCCCGAATTTTATTGCATTTTCTCTGTATACATACACGAACAGATAGATACGTGAAATATATATAAATAATACCAGTCAAAAGTTTGAACACATAGCTACACAGTATTTTACAGCAGTAGGTTAGTATTCATGCTCTGAATACATTTTACAACAAAACTATAATATGACAAATGAAATTTTAAGGGGACTATGTGACAATATAAAGGTATATTTAGTCAGGTGTGTCCAGAATGGTGGTGGTTTCTATTAATATCACCGTATGATCATCCTTTTCATTTCTTTTTCAGAGCTGTCATATCAAATGTGGATTTGCTTGTATCTTTCGTCTGTGAAGCCAAAGTCTGGAGACCCCTGATCTCAGCTGTCGGATCAACACAATGGTAATTAATATCGCTGTGTCTTGACACCTCTGGAAGTGTGTGTGTGTGTGTGTGTGTGTGAGTAGGCAAGCTTTTTTTCAGAGAACTAAATTTGAGAACCTTCCTTTGGGGAGCATCTGTTCTTAATTAAAAAAAAATATATATATATATATATATATATATATATATATATATATATATAAAATGTGTGTGTGTGTATATATATATATATATATGTGTGTGTTTTTAATATATATTTTTAAAATTCTGAAAGGATTCTGTCTATTTGGTCTATTCTGAATATGAGTATGTATTCTTTTATGAACTGCTTTCTCTTGCATAGATGTCTTATTGTCAAGTCATCTTTATTTATATAGTACTTTATACAATATGGATTACATCACAGCAGCTTTACAGTGTTAAACAGAAAAATATTGCGTCAATAATACAATCAAACAAAAAAATCCATTTTTTCTGTGAAGAGCAGACAATAGTAAAAAGAAGAGCATCCAATAAAATTCTTCAATTTTGATTAAATTGGATGCAATTTTGCAAATGAGCAGTATTTTTAATTGTTCATTTTTTAAGTCAATTTTTGTATGCACACAAAACATGAAGTCTTGACTACAAATTAGCAATTTAACATGGTCATTATTAGTGCATGTTGTCATTCTATGTGGGGTAAGTTGTCACAATGGAACCAGTATTCTTTTAGTATCATTAATAGTATTATAGTTTTAAATTAGATTTTGTTTTTTTATTTTCTGTGTTAGTTTTAATTTGAGTAATTTTGTTGCATTTTTGTCAGTTTTATTTATTTTTTATTTTTTTGTGCGTTATGTCTGTTTAGTTAAGTTTTAGTTTTTAATTTAATTAGTTTACTGTTTTAGTACTTTAACTTAAACTAAACAAAATGAGTTACCATTCATAACCTGCAGAAATAAAAAGGTGAAACCCTGAAATTAAAAATAGGTTTTTAAATGTTTTATTGCAGTTAATATTCATTTTATTTCAAGCAATGAAATGTGTATTTATGATTTTAGTTTTAGTTTTACTTAATGATTATAGCTGTGAATGGAACCTCCCATTAAACAACCTATTACAGGATTTCAGCTAAATTTAACAAAAACGAACAAAAACAGCTATGAAACAAAATATTACTTTTGTTGAAATTCATCAGTTGTCATGTAAAACATTTTTTAACCGTGTCAAAAACAGCTTTGTTCACAGTGACCCGTTTTGGTGCATGGCTCTTTAAATGATAATGAGCTACTGCTCACCCTGCCCCTTCTTCACTTTTTTGTGTATTCGGTGGCATGTTATCATCAAAAACAAAACAAGTCTACTGCGTCCTCACTGGCTCTGATGTCAGGAGAAAATGAAGACACATGCATTGCTTACGAGACGTTGTCGCTACACCTGCTTAAGCGCAGAGAAAATGGCATACAGCGTACAGCTGGCTGAGTGCAGAAATATGCTAATACAGGACAGTCTGTCAGCGGTTGTGGGTGGGGCCTGAGCAGTATGACATCATACTGCTCAGAAAATTGTGAATGTATTTTTATCTTTATAGGGTGGCTTTGTCCACACACTGCTAACACACATGTATATGCAAACGCTATGTAAAAGTCATTTTTGCATCCCCTTTTAGTAAACAGCAAAAATGTAAGACAACATGCAAAAGAAAACAAGTAATTGTGTTTTTGTTTTACTCAAAACCCCTTTTGTGTTACAACTAGCCCTGGCCTCCTCTAAACACTCTAGCTGCCAGTCCTAATGTTTATGTGACTGTTTATATAGCAGCTTTGACCGTAGTGGTGAGAAAAGGAAATGTAAGAACATGTAAGTGGTCACATCGCTCACAGACGATGGTTGTGTTCGTCCACACCGCTGCTGTTTGTGGGAGTTCTAGTGGGAACATAGAGTCCTGATAGTCCACTAATAGAGCTGCTTTCTGCCTGAATTGGCTGAAATTACACCGCATTGGTCCATCTCTCCTTCCCTTATTACTGCCGTCCTCATTAAGTACAGAATGAGATCTCTCTCTCATGCACACACGCTCGCACAAATGGGATGTCACAGTATATTTCTCTTTCCATTCATCTCATCTTCAACCTCACCTGCTACCAGCTACAACCTCTTGTTCTCTCTGGCTCTGATGTGGCTCCATACGCAGGATGTCGGCCTGGTTTCCTCTTTTTGCTCTCAGGGTTGTGATGTTGATGAGGATTTCTGAATGAATGTTTTTGAAGCTTATTTTTCATTCAGCGGTGCTGAGTGATTACTTTTTTTTTTTCTTAAACAATCAAGGACAATCCTGTTTGTTCCAGATATACACTGTTGGTTGAAAGTTTGGAAGAAGTTTTTAAAGGAGAAGTCCACTTCCAAAACTAAGATTCACATATAATGTACTCACCCCCTTGTCATCCAAGATGTTCATGTCTTTCTTTCTTCAGTCGTAAAGAAATTATGTTTTTTGTGGAAAACATTAAACTGCTATAGTGCCCTGAGTTTGAACTTCCAAAATGCAGTTTAAATGCAGCTTCAAACGATCCCAAATGCAGTTGTAAACGATCTCAGCCGAGGAAGAAGGGTCTTATCTAGCAAAACGATCGGTTATTTTCATTCAAATAATACAATTTAAATACTTTTTAATCTCAAAGGCTCATCTTTCTTTGTGCTGCCTGAACTCTGTGTATTCTGGCTCAAGACAGTTAGGGTATGTCAAAAAACTCCAATCGTATTTTCTCCCTCAGCTTCAAAAATCATTTCAAAATCATCCTACATCGCTGCAGAAGTACAGACCCAGTCTTTGCAAAGTAAACATGCAAAGAAGATCAAACACTCTTAACAAAAAAGGTAAAACAGCAATATAGGACGATTTTGAAGTTGAGGGAGAACATGTGATGGGAGTTTTTCGACATACCCTAACTGTCATGAACCGGAAAAAAAGAGTCTAGGCAGAGTAAGACAAGACGAGCCTTTGACATTAAAAAGTATATAAATTGTATTATTTTTATGAAAATAACCGATCGTTACGCTAGATAAGACCCTTCTCAGCTGGGATTGTTTACAACCGCATTTGGGATCATTTGAGGCCGCATTTAAACTGCATTTTGGAAGTTCAAAATCAGGGCACCATAGCAGTCCATTATATGGAGAAAAATTCTGAAATGTTTTCCTCAAAAAACATAATTTCTTTAAGACTGAAGAAAGAAAGACGTGAACATCTTGGATGACAAGGGGGTGAGTAAATTACATGTGAATCGTTGTTTTGGAAGTGGACTTCTCCTTTAATGTTTTTTCTGCGTTTATATAATCAAAAATACAGTATAACCAGTAAAATTGTGAAATATTATTACAATTTCAAATTGCTGTTTTCTATTTGAGTACCATTTAAAGGGGTCATCAGATGCAAACTTCACTTTTTCATGTTGTTTGAACATTAATGTGTGTTGGCAGTGTGTGTACAAATCTACCCTATAATGATAAAAATCCATGCTGTGGTTTTTAATTAATCTGTAAAAATAATATCCCCTTTTTCAAATCGAGCCGTTCTCAGATGCCTGTTGTTGTGGCGTCACACCAATAGAGGTCGCTCCCACGATAGTTGATTGACATGAGCGTTTTACCTCAGACCAGCTGTCACAGTCCAGTAACTTTCCTTGTTTTGATGCCGCAGCAGGGATGTAAGTTAGACAGGAATATCTCCGACTGAGCGAGGTGTTGTTTTGCTGGATGTAGTAATGAACATAGTGGTCGTCATTTACTCCCGACATCTGAGCCGCTGAAGATGCGGTGGATTACATTTGTTTGTGAAGGGAATGCGCCTCCCGATCTACATATATCCGTCTATGTTCGCGTGAATCATTCATGATCCAGCTTCACTTATAGCAGAAGTGAGTATAAGCGTTTTTCAATGAATCTTTGCGATCGCCTTTCCTTATAATGAGGTAGTTTGAAAGTTTAGCGGCTAAATGCGGCTAAAGTAAACAAGATCGTCATTCCACAGAGAGAAGAGAGGGGTGGGGCGAGCAGAGCTCATTTGCATTTAAAGGAACAACCCCTTAGAATGAGATGATTTTTGCAGAGCTAATTTTGACAAGGTAAAAAGGGTGTTGTTTTACAAAACCATTGAGAATTTTTAATCAAAGTATATTAGAGACTTTTCATTAAGACCCTAAAGAATCATATCAACTTGTAGAAAATGGGCATCCGATGACCCCTTTAAAAGTAATTTATTTCTGTGATGCAAAGCTAAATTTTCAGCATTATTACTCCAGTCTTCAGTGTCACACTATCCTTAAGAATTTTTGGCCCTTGTTGTTTTTACTTGACTCTTTTTCTGCTCCTATACTGCCAATCGGTGATGTAATAAACTTATACCTGTTATAAAATGCGGTTGACATGTTTCTGCAGCCCCATACACCCTAGTGAACAACCAGCACGCTCGCTTCCTGTTGCAAAGGTCATGAGTTTGATGTGTGCCTCAAGCAAAAGTGGAACTCGTCAAAGTCTCGCTCTGAGTATATTAACACCTTTGGTAATTCACATACAACATTCTGCCCTTTTCCCCCGGTTTTGTTTATTTCCAATTAGCTTCTTGTGGTGTTTATGTCATATGAGCTGCCCGCAGGCAGGCTGAGAGATTTTCAAGGCATTGGACTCTGGCGCTCTGGGGCCATTTGATGGAGCGGGCTGAGACTGCGGTAAAGGGAAAGATAGAGGGTGGAAGAGAGAGAGTCAGACAGGAAACCCCAAACCGCTCGTTGAGTTCAGCTTTTATTCACTCACCCCTCCATCTGGGCATTCAGAAGAGTGCATGTGGCCTAATACCCTTTTCATTTCACAGGCAATTTAGAGAATCATCTTTTGAAGAAAAATGGCTTCTATTTGGCCTTAAATGGGCAAAGACACTTCAGAAGACTTGCAGATTTATGTTAGGCATTTTAAAACATTAAAAGTGGCATTTTTAAAGGAACAGTTCACCCCAAAATTATAATTTTCTTTAGTCATAAAGAAATTATGTTTTTTTTGAGGAAAACATTTCAGGATTTCTCTCCATATAATGGACTTCTATGGTGCCTGCGAGTTTGAACTTCCAAAATGCAGTTTAAACGCAGCTTCAGAGGGCTCTAAACGATCCCAGCAGTGTCTTTTTTAGCGAAATGATCTGTCATTTTCTAAACAAATTGACAATTTATATACTTTTTTACCTCAAATGCCTCTTGTCTAGCTCTGCATGAACTTTGTGAATTCCGGTTCAAGACAGTTAGGGTAGGTCGAAAAACTCTCATCTCATTTTCTCATCCAACTTCGTCCTACATTGCTGTAGAAGTACCAACTCAGTGTTTACAAAGTGAACATGCAAAGAAGATCAAACGCCCTTTACAAAAAAAGGTAAAACAGCAATGTAAGATGTTTTTAAAGTTGGAAAAGAAAATGAGATGGGAGTTTTTCGGCCTACTCTAACTGTCATGAACCTGAATACACAGAGTTCACGCAGAGCTAGACAAGACAAACATTTTTTTTTTTTTTTTAGAAAATGCCCGATCGTTTCGCTAGATAAGACCCTTCTTCCTTGGCTGGGATCATTTAGAGCCCATTGAGGCTGAATTTTGAAAGTCCACTATGTGGAGAGAAATCCTGAAATGTTTTCCTTAAAAAACATTTTTTTTGTTACGACTGAAGAAAGAAAGACATAAATCTTGGATGACAGGGGGGGTGAGTAAATTATCTGTAAATTTTTGTTCTAGAAGTAATCTTCTCCTTTAATGCATTTAGAACATAGAGCTAGTTTGCTCAATATCATTGTTGCTCTTTTCCAATGTAATTGGATAGGGACTGGGGCTCTATAAAGCACCAAAAATGTAGTCCACAGGACTCATGCACTACATTCCAAGATTTCTGAAGACATACAATGATAAATAAAATAAAAAGCACACTTAAAATGTTCCCTTCCCCTGTAGCTCTCAAAAGTGTTTTGCATTTGCATGCATTCATAACATCAGTGATGACATTGAATCAGTCATATTTAATGTCACTGATGTCAAACCTGACTTCATAAGACTTAAAATATAATGCATATTATAGTCATATGGACTACTTATATGGTGCTTTTTTGGTCATTGTTGGAGTCAGACAGTATCAGTCTCCATGTCCTCCACATTTTGCCAAAATATCTAACATATTGATCATTCTACAGAAATGGTGCAAACAAAAGATGTTTACTAAGATCATTCTATTATCCATTGAAACGCACAATAATATTTAGAATATCAGTAAGCTTAATAAAGTCATCATTTATTTGGTACTTTTAAATGGAAGGTGGCTGTCCCAAACTCTAACCCAAAAATGATATTGAAATATTTTTTTCATTTTATTCCATCGTTTTTTTTTTGTTTTTTTTTTAACAATGTTTTACAATTTACAAACAATTGTTTTAAATCTTTTTGATTTTGTGAAAAAAGTGAAGTTCAAAAATATTTGAAATGATGAAATGATGAAATATTTGAAATTATGAAACTTTTTGTTAAAAATGTCTCCCACATTTTCGTGTGAAGTTGATAGTGTTTGATTCAGTGTAAATTCAAAACTAATGAATTCTTAACTTTGAAATCAGCATTCAAAGAAAAATTGGATTTAAAATACAACACATCTCATAAATTACCCTTGAAATATTGTTAAAATTGTAATTATAATTGATTTACCTCTTTTTTTATATATAAAATAGCAAAAAAAAAATATATTTACAAGGTATATGTATATTGACCTCTTAATAGGTCAGTATAACTTTTCATATTAAAATATGTATCACTGTGTTTCGGTAGTGACAAATTTGGGGAGAGGACAAATATTCCAAAACATACTGAAAATACAATATGAGAATTAACTGTACCTTGGATATTATATAATTTGCATGCAAACAAAATTTGTGGAAAACAACATTTTTTGAAGATGTTTCCAACACTGACCTTGCACTAATTCTGTAAAATGGCCCATATACATATATAAATAACTTAACAGATTTTTATTAGTTTGAGGATGCTGTTTCTTTAAGAGTTGCGTATTTTGCTGTGAATGCGTATTTGCAGTGCTCCCAACTTTACTTATTGCCTTATGAAGTTAATTTACTATAAATATTTGCCAATAATAGTCTGTGTGGATAACGCAAGCTATAGATGCATTATAAAGAAAATAAACCAGAAAATTCCTCTTAAAACAGTCACATGTTAAAGACTGACAGCAGTGAGACAAGGGCAGAATGAGGTCAGCTGACTTTAAAGGACCTGAAGGAAGACATAAAGGAGCTCTGACATTCAGGTCTGTCTTTATTAAACTGAAACTGTGGTTTGTAAATCAACTTTTTAAATTCAGACTCTTTGCAATTGGTGGTAGAACGGCATGTAACCCGTAGCCTGATGAAAAAAGCTTTCCCAATTTCCAATATGAAATAGAAAATAGAGCAGAAAAGTATGAGGTACAAAGCACATGAAATTTGGAAACAGCAAGAGATAAATAAATCATTTTGTGGAGAGAGAGAAGGAAAAAGGAAAAGTGTGTGTGGAGTAATTTTGCAGAAGAACTGTTTGTACTTGAGATTGTATTAGTCTGCTGAGATGCGCTTCTGTTTGTCTTTGTAATGAAACGTTGCAACTGGGTGTTGAAAATAAAACAAAAGGTCACAGTATAACTGTCTCGACTCAGATGTGTGTATCAGGAGGCAAGTAAACATTCCTCTTGCAATGCATGCTAAATACTGATAGACTAGTGAATACAGCACAAACGTAACAAAATAATGTGAGTTTAACATCTCCAAATAGCTTAACTAACTCAGTAAATAAATAAAATGTACATAAATTTCATGCAAGATGTAAATGCAAGAAGTTATTTTTTAGAGTTGAGTTAGAGTTAATCTGTTCTAATTGTAATTAGCTTTATATAAAAACTCTATCTATATCCTATAGGGCATATTTGTTTAAAATGTCTTTGTGCATGCATGCATGTCAACAGAAGGGTAAAAACTGAAAAAAAAACTCAAGAGGCAAACACTGGGGCAAAATGACAGAATACAGCAGCGTGTGAAGGGCTTTGAAGTGATGTTTTGAGAGCAGAAAGACTCTTTCTTCCCTATTTCTTTTCACGTCTTCTCTTTCCTCTGATGCTGACAGCAGACGCTGACATTGAGTGTCAGCCTGTGTTTTCCACGTTAGCTGCTTTGACACTCACGCGGTTTATCATAAACCTTGTGAACACGCATCTCTTTATGAATTCAGCCGCTGCCTGTGCCTGAATGAAACGCGCATTATGCGCATTCAACAGATATTTGAGCCATATATTAGAAAATTATATGAATATATAAAATAAAAGTGATATAAAGGTATTTATATAATATAGTCATAAAAATATATCTATAAAAATGAATATATTAATAATATGTATACATACATTTATATACACATACATGTACGTTATATATATGTGATGTGTTGTGTATTAAATATATAAATATATACTCATTTATATTCTTATTGTAATATTTGTAAAAAAATTTTTAATAAACAAAACAAAAAAATAAAATAAACAAAAAAATTAAATATAAATATATTAAAATATATATCAATTATATACATGTATATAATTGTATACAAAATGTCTTAAAAATACATTTATATAAAAGTATTTATAAAAAATAATGAATTTATGAATAATTTATGAATTATTATAATACATTAATTATTATTATACACAGACACATATATTACAATTCTATAAAAATTATATATCTATATAATTGTATACAAAATGTCTTATAAAATCCATTTATATGAAATATTTATACACATGGTATATTAATTCATATATAATATAATATATAAAATATAATATAGTAATAATTAATATTATAATATATTATAAAACATTTATTAATGCTATATACTGCATTACAACTATATAAAATAAAAATTATATATTTATATAGTTGTATATAAAATGTCTAAAAAATACATTTTATTTAAAAATATTTATAAAAATAATTATTAATTCATAATATATTATGAATTATTATAATAATATTATACACACATATTAAACAATTATATAAAATATTTATAAACAATATATTATTTAAATATATATTTAGAATAATTATTGTTACATTATATCAATTATAATACATTTATTATTGCTATATATATACTGTATTACAATGATATAAAATAAAAATTATATATTTATATAGTTGGCTATAAAATATTTATAAAATAAAGTATTAATTAATATTATATTACAACAATTTATGAATTATTATAATACATTAATTAATATTATACACACATATTTATATCATTGTATAAAAAATGTCTTATAAAAATACATTTATGTAAAATATTTATAAACTAATTATTAATTAATGATATAATAATTTATGAATTAATTTAATACATTAATATTGTACACGCATATTACAGTTATCTAAAATATAAAATGTTTATCATGTATTTAAAATTTCTTACAGTACATTTATATAAAATATTTATAAACAATATATTAATTAATTATATATTTTAATTATTAATATAAATAAATTAATAAATATAATAAATTATTAATTAGTTTAATACATTAATTATATACAGTATATAGTATTACAATTATAAAAAATGATATTTATATAGTTGTATATAAAATGTCTCAAAAATATTTTTTATATAAATACATTTTTATATTGCAGCTATGCAGCATATTCAGAAACTTGTTTGACAACACTCATCATTTTTGCAACTCTTACGATTTAAATAAACAGCAGATATTCTATAGAGAGTAATCATTAGCACATGTTGATGTGTAAAGATGTCTGTGTGTTAATGCTCCTGTGAGCTCTGACACCATGCAGTGCTGCAGGGCTGTTAATCACACACACACACACACACACACACGTATGTGCCCGTCCCTCCGCACATTCACTCGCAAGTTCATGTGCCTTTCTGTCTCCATAGCAAATGAATCTCCAGCAGCATGAATTATACATGAGTCTCTATCGCTCTCTTTATCTTCACCTGCTTCTAGACAGAGAAAGAGCAAGCAGAAGAGACCGACAGACACAGACGCTGTCTTAAAGGTGGCAGCTCTGTGTGTGTGTGCGTGTATGTGTGTTCTCGTCATACTATCACTTGACAACTCACTGTTATTTCATGCCACCTGCTGCTGACTTCCTGTCCCCCCAGGAAGTGCCTCTTCACCTTAATGAGCATTTAGTCACCGAGCAACAAAAAAATGAAAGATGGAAAAAGAGGAGAGAAAGAGATGTGATTAAAATAATTGCATGATTATTAATCAGTTTGCGCATCTGTGGGTCTGTACGGCTCGCACATACACTAAATAAATAAAACAGGCGATGAGGTGAAAACATGACTGCAAATGGAAGTTTATGCAGTAGCCTTTATATAATTGATAATTATATATTATATAATTTAAAATATGTATTTATTATTTATATTTTTTGTATCAATTTTAAACATTAGAACTTGCATATTTAATAATAAAGTAAGCAGCTGAATAAAATAAATACATCTAATATTTATCTCTCTCAGTCATTTGCTCTTGGTCTCTATGTTATGTCTCTATCTATCTATCTATCTATCTATATATCTACATTATATATATATATATACACACACACACCATATGATTTTAGATTTTAAGCAGCACACAACTGAGAAAATTAACTGAGAATTCAGAAAAAATTAAAATGATAAATAATAATAATTTAAAAATAATAAATAAAAAATAATATACAAAAAAAAATAAATGAATAAAAGGCAGTAAATGATAATGTACTGTATTTATAATGTACTGATATATAAATATATTTCTATAAGTGTATATAAAATGTCTTAAAATTACATTTATATAAAAATATGTATAAAAATAATTTATGAATATATGAATTATTATTAATATTATAGAGACACATAATTACAATTTTCTAAAATAACATATATAAAATGTCTTATAAAAATACATTTATATAAAATATTTATAAACAATGTAATAATATATTTATTATAATTAACGTTGTGTAAGTCAATTATAATACATTTGTTATTGTTATATATACTGTATTACAAATATATAAAATAAAAATGATATATTTATATAGTTGGATACAAAATGTCTTAAAAATACATTTATGCAAATTGAAGTTTATTGAGAAGCCTGAATATAATTAATATTTATATATTATATAATTTATAATATTTTTTATTATTTATATTAATTTTAAATATTAGAACTTACATATTTAATAATAAGGTGATAATAATAATTCATAAAAGGCCGTATATGATAATCATGTACTGTATTTGAATTATTATTTTAATTAATTCTCCCTCTTGCTCTTTTAGAAGTCCTGAAATACAGTGATTAAACCGAACTAGTATCACAAAACACACACACATATACATTTATTTTCTCACTCACTCATTCTGCTCCATTTTCACTTTAAAGCGAAAAGAAAACAACAGCGGATTCGTTTAACTCTCCCAGCAGACATCACAAGCTGACCCAGTTAAAAGTGTGTGTGTGTGTGTGTGATACCTGGAGAGAAGCGAAATATCTACAGCTCTACTTCAACCAATTAACACAAATGAGGTTTATGCTGATTTCTGTTTTTATTTTTGGAATTCCTTGATATCGTTCATTTTTGCGCAGTACTTTTATGCACCATGCGGTTTATTTAAAAAGAGAAAATTCAGTGGGAAATAACCATGGGTGGGATTTTCTTTTGATATTAATGAATAATATTATTTTCTGCTACTTGCACAATCATAGTTATGGCAAAAGAAAAACTGCTGAGTGTTTAACATAGTTTGCACTTTGAAAATACTGTATATTATCACAAAATACATGGAGTGAATAAAAACTACATTTGCATGTACAATGTCATATTTGATAAGGATTCAGCCTTTCTTATGGTGTATATTATGGAGATTTTACTTGCAGCCAATGGCAGTGTGTTCCAGTGTTTTAGCATGCGTTCCAGAGTCGCCCCCAGGGTATTCTGGGATGTCAGGCTGGAGGGTTTTCTGGCTCAGAGCAGCTCCAGAAGCGTCCAGGAGGGAGCTGGAATGAGACCAGTGAACAGAACGTTAGACACAAATAAAATATTGGAACTGAGCGCTTGTGGCATTTTAATGCAGTATTTAACGGGTGTTTTTTCATGGTCACTTTTGCCCCTGTGTACTTTTAGAAAATAAACCAAAAACATCAAATTTCCTCCACACCTCATATTATAAGTACAGTATGTGATGGAAATGGCATTTTAAATATTTTTGAAATGTTACTAATGTTGCTAAAGCTCATTTATAGCTAGATTTTTTTGTGTGCTAAATATAATATATAACATAATAATATATATACTTTTTGCTTAATTTGACAAAATTACAGCTGGATTGGAATTTATGTACAAAAAAGTGTACATAATTAATACAGAAGTGAGATTTGAAGAAAAAACTCTTTGTGCCTCAAATAGTTCAAAAGGGCATATGCAAAAAGTAGCAAAAAAAGTCCTGAACATTGTGAAAATGAAAATAGACAACAAAAAAGCAAATGTGAGATATTGTATATATTTTACTATATAAATATTAATATTTCTAAATATTTTTACTATTTAAAATAACTGTTTTCCATTTAATACATTTTAAAATATAATTTATTATTATTTATTATTATGCTGAAAACAGCTAAGTATATATTTTTCTCAGGTTTCTTTGATGAATAGAAAGCTTAAAAGAACAGCATTTATTTGAAATAGAATCTTTTGTAACATTATAAATGTAATCCTTTTGATCAATTTGAAGCATCCTTGCTAAATAAAAGTGTTAATTTCTTTCCCAAAAAAGAAATTACTCCAAGCTTTTGAATGGTATATTTGAGTAATGTTATGAAAGCTTTTTATTTCAGATAAATGTTGATCTTTGGATCTTTCTATTAATCAAAGAATCCTGAAAAAAATGTACTCAACAGTTTTAAATATTGATAATAATAATAATAATAATAATAAATATTTCTTGAACAGCAAATAAGCATATTAGAATGATTTCTGAAGGATCATGTGACACTGAAGATTAATGATGCTGAAAATTTAGCTTTGATCACAGGAATAAATTAAATAGTAAATAGTAAAAATATTTGAATAGTAAAAATATTTAAACGTGTTATAGTGTTTTTGCTGTACTTTGGATCTGAGCAGAAGATACTTTACATTAAAACAAAAATCTTACTGTTCAAAAACTTTTGACTGGTAGTGTATATATATAAAATATATATAAGTGTTTAATCTCAATGGCAAATCTAAATTCAACCTACATTATTTGTATGTTATGTCACCTGTATATTGTGTGTATGTTATACTCAGTAGAGGAGTAATCAGTAAGCTAGTTTTGTAGTCAGTTCTACTAGGCAATTATGCACTTAACCTTTAAATGCACTAAAACTCACCTTAGATATATCAAACCATCTAGTTTATCATTCTAAAGCATTGTTTAGAATATTTTGCATCTGTGTATAAACATCCTAATGACTAAATCAGAATGAAAAAGTCATTGTGAAGAGGTAAAGAGGTAACACACTTTCATTGCGATGAATGTGAGAGCAATTATACAGACCTTTCCTGTCTGTGACACACACACACATTCTCATACTGTCACACTCTCCCTCCGTTCTGCGCCGTGAGAGAGAGAGAACAGAACTAAACGCTTGCTCTGCTGTGCCCTGCAGTCTTTAATTGGCTTCTCCAGCCTGTCAGAGGAGGAAAAGAGAATAGAGAGAATAAAAGAGAACAAGAGAACCACCTTGCAGAGGAAAAAAAACCTGAGAGAAAGAGACTAAGACAAATTGCAGGGAGTTTATATAAATGCATTCAGTGTATGCGAGTGTGTCCCCTTTTAAATAGCCACTACAGAAGATTAGATCCTTTGAGGACAAAGTATTACTACACTCTGAAGGTGGATGCACATACAAAATATAAAGAAACTAAAATGATAAACAATGAAAATGATTGTTGTATGTGTAATGTATTAATGATTCCTCTTGTAAAAGTTTGGGACTTTTGTTTATGCAATAACGTTGCGCTGGAACGTTAGTTGGACAGTCAGATCAGATCTACTGTAACTGTTAAACTAACTGTTGTATTATCATAATTGAATCCCTAAAGGTATATAAACAGCTCCGCTTCAGCCTAACTTGTATGTTTTTCTCTTTATTCAGATTCTCCAGGGGATCTCTGAGTCTCGACCCCTTTCAGCGTCCCTGTGCACATGTGAGCTTTAGATACGTCTACTGAGAAAAAGATTGAGCGTGAAGGAGGTGTCAGACTGTATAGTGCAAGGTAACAAAAATGAACCTGTTTAAATGCACAAAGCTTTGACTGCTTGCAGTTTAGACAACTTAGACGTGTGCTACATGCATGAATTGTATGCTCCAGTTATAAAAAATAAAACAGTTCACTTTTTTTACATTGTTTACCAAACACAATGATTATACTCTATAAAGAGGTCTACACTTCAAGCTATGCAATGCAACAAAACTAGAAAGTTTCTAATCAGTGAAGTTGACTACACTGCAAGTGACATGATGCAATAAAACTATGCTCATAATTGTTAAAGCTGCCTACACTGCAAGCATGCAAAGCAACAACACAAGAATGCTTATAATCAACAAAATAGTGAACACTGCAATCTATGCAATGCATAAAATGTTTCTTATAATCAATGAAGAGGACTACAGTGTAAGCAACATGTTTCAACACATCAAAACTACTAACTGGTATAATCAAAGTTTTGCAACCATGCAACACATGCATGTCATCTTAAATATGACATATAATAGACATAGAAGCTAGAAGCTGTCTTCACTGCCATCATGCAATCCAACAACACTAATATTCCCATTATAATCAACAAAGCTGTCATATAGCAAATGAGCCAACAAATCTTGCAAGTATGCAACATATGCATGTAAACAAGCAATGCAACAAAGCTTAATTTTCTGCAAATAATAAGTGAAGTTGTCCACACTGAAAGCATGCAACTTAAGTAAAAGTTTAAATGAAATGCAACCTCTATAATCAACAAAACAATCTACACTGCAAAATGCAATGCAGCAAACCGTTTCCTACAATTGGTGAAAATTACATTGCAAGTGCAACAAAACTAGAAAGTTTCTTTTAATTAATGAACAAAACTAAAACATTCTTGTTATAATAAACACATTTTTGCAAGCATGCAAATATGCATGCAAACAAGCAATGCAACAAATCTAGAACATTTTAGTTGCATTGCAAGCAATTGCAAGAATCTATAAATTCTGTAGTAATGCACAAAATACAGTCTAAAATGCAAGTATGCCATGCATAATGATAAAAACTAGAATGCTCCTGTTAAAAACAATGAATCTGTCCATATCGCAAGCATGCAACACACACACACTTAAACAGTCTCATAATGATCAACGAAGCCGTCTACAAAGTTGCAAGTGAGCAACGTGACCAAGCTAACAAAGTCGCGCACTTGCAGCGCAGACCACACTGTTGATTACAACCAGAGTGCTGTGAGTGTGAAGTAAGTGGGTAAATTAGCAGCAGAAAGAGACAGAAAAAAGAGAGACAAACAAGAGAGATGTAATGAGTCTAAAAATAAATTGTGCGAAGAGTGTGCAAACACTTGCTGCTGCTGCTGCAAAATGTCTCGTCAACGTCTCCCATGAGCTACGCGATGACACAAAGGGAACAATGTGAAATAAAACACTCTCATTCTCTTTTCCATCATTTCCCATTTCTCTTTTTCCCTCCAGTAGTCGTACTGGTGTTATTGATCGTAATCTGTCCGTGTGTTTTGTGAGCTCTCTCTTGTTTTTTAACTCCTACAGTAAATATACTTTGACTCAAGCTCCTAATTTGTTCCCCGGAGATGTTTGTGTAACCTTCCCTTCTTGCTGCCATTGCTAGTCAGTGTGAGGGGTGTTTTTTCCAATGGGTTATGAGACTTGCACTGTAAATTTACCAGCATAACTCTGTGTGAGATCTTAATGACTGCAGAACTCACAGAGAGAGACAGAGCCGCTTTCTCTGACATACACATCCCGCAGGCTAAAGGATCCTATAATGGCATTAGGAAACAAATACTGTGGGGTAGAGAAGAGATGGAGTTCATCTCTGCTATATTTCTTTTAAATAGCAACAGAATAGTGCATCAAACACTAATGCTACCTAGTTTTGGAGCCCAGGGGCTCACTAAAGACCATACTTAATGTGTTTTAAATGTTTTCTTTATATATACACTATCGTTCAAAAGTTTGGGGTCAGAAAAGATATTTAAAATGTTACAAAATATTTAAGTTTAAAAGTAAATGCTGTCCTTTTGAACTTTCTATTCATTAATGCATTTTTTTAAAAAGTATCATGGTTTCCACAAAAATATGAAGCAGCACAACTTTTTTTTAGCATAGATAATTTGAAATGTTTCTATTTCTGAATGATCGTGTGACACTGAAGACTGGAGTAATGATGCAGAAAATTCAGCTTTGCATCACATGAATAAATTACATTTTACAATATATTATTAAAAAATACAGTTATTTTAAATTGTAATAATATTTCACAATATTACAGTTTTTACAGTTTTTTTTTTTTTACCAAATAAATCCAGCCTTGGTGAGCGTATATGTAAATATCTATATTTTTCAAAAATCATAATTAGATTCACAGTATTGAATTTGAACACTACATTTAAATAATAAAGTTGAATTTGAAACTGAAAATTACTTAACTTAAATCTTAATTAAAATTAACATTAAAATGGAAAATATAAAAATAAAAGCTGATTCAAAATAATAAATACTATAACTATACTTTAATAATATTAAAATAACACTTCTGACATATAGGACATATAGACAACTAGAGTTCATTTTGTTTTTCTGTGCCGTTTAGGGACATGTCTATCTAAAATAGCCGAAGACACCGAAAAAATGAGCAGAAATATGTATTAACTTTCTGTACAGGATAATGTACATAGATATATACACAGAATATCTAGTTAACTTGTCAATGGCGATTTTTGGGTTTGGGAAACCTGTCTGGAAACCCAAATTTTTGCAATTTCATTTGGTGCCACTAGTGGCACTAAAGTCGCACCTCACCTTTAATACTTGCTAGTATACACACACACACACACACACAGCACCACCTGTGTTTCTATGTTTTGTTGTGCATGAGTCACTCTCTTACATCATCACAGTGGGACGTCTGGACTAACTTCGTAGATGCCAACGAGCCCATATCAGATACGCTCAAAAAAAAAGTCACGACAAGCTCACAGACACACATTCAGAAACGCACATTCTGGCTGTGAAGCGTGTGTGTGTGTGTGTGTGTGAGAGAGAGAGAGAGGCTCCGGGCGGCAGTCCAGAGACTAAATGAAGGGCAAAATGATGGTGGAAGTTGTGACCTCGATCTGCTCCACAGGTCAAACCCAAACTGGCCGTGATAAAGAGAGGTCAAAGGTCATGGATGCATGAAAGAGCACAGTAATATTGGGAGATCAGATGATGATATGTGTAGTTTACAGAGGAACAGAAAGAAAAAGTAGAACGATGGAGAGAGGAGGGGAGATCTGGCAGTGCCGGACAAAACAGATGGACCCGAGTGTGTGTGTGTGAGTGTGTGTATGTGTGCTGTTAACGTGTCCAAGTACTGCACTCATAATGTGAGAAAGAGAGAAAGAAGACAAAAAGAATAAGAAAGAATGCCAAAAAAAGTAGAAGCGCGCAGGTGAACAGACAGAGGACTGAAAAAACTAAGTTTACTGACGTTTGTGGCTGATTTTTACTTTTATAATTTACTTATATTGTGTTTATTCTGAGCGAATCAAGTTCTGTATCTAAACCAAATCATCTCATAAAACTCTTTTTATTTTTGCAATTATAATAAAGGAATAATTCACCCCAAACAAAGATAATTAACTAAAAATGTACTCACCCTCATTATCATCAAAATAGATGAGTTTGTTCAGGGTTGCCAGGTTTTCACAACAAAACCCGCCCAATTACTTCTCAAAACTAGCCTAAAACTAGCCCAGTCGTGTTAAAATCGCATTCTTGGGGGTAAAATGCATGTTTTTTGTTAGGGTTTCCCAGTAAAATTGGCATTCTAGAGGTCGCTTCAACCCGCAGACATGAAAAACCACCCGCAACAACAGTATTAAAGTAGCCCAGCTCCGTAGAAAAACTAACTTGGCAAAACTGAGTTTGTTCATCAGATTTGGAGAAATTTGGAAACATTATATCACTTGTTTACAAATGGATCCTCTGCAGTGAATGGGTGCCGTCACAATGAGATTCCAAACAGTTGATAAAAACAACACAGTGATCCACAATTGATCCACACCATTCCAGTCCATAAATTAACATCTTGTGAAGCAAAAAGCTGCATGTTCTTAAGAAACAAATCCATCATTTAAACATTAAACTGTTGCTTCTGACCAAAATACGGGTCCATAATCCACAATAACGCTTCCTCCAGTGTAAAAAGCCCTTTAAAGTCCTTTTAAGATTTGTTGTGGACTGTTTTTGCTTATTTACAGTGCTTGATCTATGCATATCTCCTGATTCAGACGAGACAACTTAATAATCGGAGAAAGCAATATTACTGGAAGCAACACCTTCACGCTGGATTTGTTTCTTACAAATATGCAGCTTTTCACATCAGACATTAATTGATGGACTGGAATAGTGTGGATTACTTGTGCATTATTGTGATGTTTTTATCAGCTGTTCGGACTCTCGTTCTGACGGCACCCATTCACTGCAGAGGATCCATTGGTGAGCAAGTGATGTAATGCTAAATTTTTCCAAATCTGTTGAAGAAACAAACTCATCTACAACTTGGATGGCCTGAGGGTGAGTATTTTCCTTCTCTTTTAAAGGAGAAATCCACTTCCAGAACAAAAATTCACATATAATGTACTCACCCCCTTGTCATCTAAGATGTTCATGTCTTTCTTTTACAGCCATAAAGAAATTATGTTTTTTGAGGGAAACATTTCAGGATTTTTCTCCATATAATGGGCTGCTATGGTGCCCCAATTTTGAACTTCCAAAATGCAGTTTAAATGCGGCTTCTAGCGATCCTAAATGCGGTTGTAAACAATCTCAGCAGAGGAATAAGGGTCTTAACTAGCGAAACGATTAGTTATTTTCATAAAAATAATACAATTTAAATACTTTTTACTCTCAAACGTTCGTCCTGTCTTGCTCTCCCTGAACTCTGTGTATTCTGGCTCAAGACAGTTGGGGTATTTTGAAAAACTGCATAGTGAACATGCAAAGAAGATCAAACTCCCTTAACAAAAAAGGCAAAACAGCGATATAGGGATATAGAGATATTTTGAAGTTGAGGGAGAACATGAGATGGGAGTTTTTCAACATACCCTAATTGCCATAAACCGGAAAAAAACAGTTCAGGCATAGTAAGACAAGACGAGCGTTTGACATGAAAAAGTATATAAATTGTATTATTTTTATGAAAATAACCGATCGTTTCGCTAGATAAGACCCTTCTTCCATGGCTGGGATCGTTTACAACCGCATTTGGGATCGTTTGAAGCCATATTTAAACTACTATTTTGGAAGTTCAAAATCGGGGCACCATAGCAGTCCATTATATGGAGAAAAATCCTGAAATGTTTCCCTCAAAAAACATAATTTCTTTACGACTGAAGAAAGAAAGACATGAACATGTTGGATGACAAGGGGTCAGTACATTATCTGTCAATTTTTGTTCTGGAAGTGGACTTCTTTTGTAAAGTCAAAATCAAAATTCGTTGGTGCTTTCATAGCAAAATAATTTTAATCTATGTAATCTTTCATCAAAAATCAAATACATTGCTCTCCCTCTGAGAGTCACTGAGGCCATGCAAGCTATATGATAATGCAGCCATTAGCCAGATCGCAGCATGAGTGGGCAGCCTGCAAAACAACAGCCGGAGACTTCTGGCAAGAACACACATTTGCTTCTGTGAAGCCATTCAGAGATTTTGGATGCCAGAATAATGAACTTAAAGTGAACTGCAGACAAGTTTCACAATGAAACTGCAGTAAGTGCATCATTTATTAATATTACTCAACAAGGCCAAAGACAATAGACTGGGAAATAAAAATAATGCCGTAAAATGCAGTTAAAACAGTAAAATTGTTTTCTACTTGAATATATTGTAAAATGTATTTTATTCCTGTGATTTAAAGCTGAGTTTTCAGCATCATTACTCCAGTCTTCAGTGTCACATGGTCTTTCAGAAATTTTTAATATGCTGATTTGCTGCTCCAGACACATTTATTATTATCAATATAAAAAAAGAGTAAAGAGCAAAAAGAGCTTTTCTCAGAAATAACTTTACTCATTTTTAGCCATTTTTGCTACGACTTTTAATCAACTTGGTGTCACCAACTCTTCTGACTTAGACTAAAAATAAAAGGAAATGATCAAAGCAGGCGGCTGCTCACGAAAGAGTTTTACCAAATCACAAAGAATTCAGAATCTACATGCAAACTTTAGTTAGATCAACAATAAGGCAGAGATCCCTCTCATTACATCCTACCACAAGATACAATCCCTCTGAAAGTCATGCAACAAGCTTCATTAACACAGACAGTTTGGCTTTAACCATCCGTCTCGGTGCAGTAACACGTCTAAATCAGACATGACATTAAAGAGCAGTGGATTCACAGCACTGGAGGTGCAAACACGCGTGTGATTACAGCTTTATATTGTTCTAGGCATCAGGTAAGAAAAACATCAAACAACAGCCCCTGATGGCATGTTTATCTCACACACGCAATTAAATCACACAGCTGTCCAGAGCTGATAATAAGTGTTGAAATAGCTTTACAGCGCTGTTGTCATTTACACACTCCTGGAGTGTGACCTTGTGTTAAACAGTAATTGGATCGGATCTCGCTCTCTCTCTCCGAGGATGCTTTGGGTTCGGAGACAAAATGGCTCATTTCAGCTTTAAATCTCCTTTCTGTCTGGTACATCTGACAAAAACATGTCCATTAATATTTTCAATGAGCTTTTAGGTTAAAATTATGACTGTCAGTCTATTCATATTAATTAAATAAATTAAATAACTTGCAATTAATCACATTAATCAATAGCATTTTTCCCCTAATAATATTTTATATTATTAATAATACATATTATTAATAAGTAATAATAATTAATAATATTTTTCAAAATTAACTGAAAATATTACTTTAATATATATGAATAAATTATTTATATATTATAAAACAAATAATATATTTTGTTCTGTTTTAGTTTTATTTTTATTCATCCTTTTCTTCTTGTATAATTGTAGTAAATAAATACTCAAGCTTTTTTCCTTTTATGTAATAAATCACAGCACGTGTGTTTTCATGCAAATTTTGAAATACAGCATTAAACATTCTGTATGGAAACAGCAAGACTAATGCATGAAATAGATCATTTTAACTAAAGAAGCTGTTTTCTCCATTAATGTGCAGTTTAATTATTATATGTCATGTCGTAAAAGATATTTTCTTCATTATATGGACATTTTTTCTTTTAAAAAATAGCTAAATTGACATATTATTTAAACTTAACTGAAATATTACTTGCTTATTAATACATGCAAATAAATAATTTATAGATAGTTTTAAAAAATAATATATGGTGTAATTTTCATCTCCCTATTCCACTTTAGTTTTCATATTCATCCGTTTATTCTTGAATAATTTTTTAAAAATATTCAAGCTCTGATATATATATTTTACATAACAGGCAATTAATTGCATAATTATGCAAATTTCAAGATATAACATTAAAAATGCTGTATGAAAACAGCAGGACTAATGGAAAAAAAATAGTATTTTAACCAAAAATTCACAGTATGATTATTACATGTCATGAAAGATATATATTGACTTTCTCTAAAAATAAATGTAACAAATATTATTACATTTTAAATGACTCAAATACATACTAGACTGACAAATATTATTCAGACTGAACTGAAATATTAGTTACTTATTAATACATACAAATAAATTATTTATATATTTAAAAAAAAGAATAATACATGGAGTAATTTTCATCTCCCTTATTTTTTCTATATCCGTTTCTTCTTGAATATTTTTTGTTAAATATTCAAGCTCTGATGTATATGTTTTTACACAACAGGAAGTTAATTGCATAATTATGCAAATTGCAAGATATAACATTAAAAATGCTGGATGAAAACAGCAGGACTAATGCAAAAAATAGTATTTTAACCAAAGAAGAAGCTTACACCATAAATTCACAGTATAATTATTACAAGTCAAGATATTTTCTCTAAAAATAAATTTAACAAAAATATTTCTAAATGATTACTCAAATACATTATTACAAATAAATTAATTATATATTGTTAAACAAATAATGTTGTAACTTTCATCTCCCTATTCCTATTCCTGTTCCTGTTTAGTTTTATTATTTTTTCTTTATCCTTTTCTTTGTGTATATATTTTTAAAAACATTCAGTTAAATATTTAATCTTTGTGTTATTTTTATTTATTTATTTATTTATTGACAATTTTAAAGAATATGTCATTAATTTCATTAATCGACAGCATGGTTATGTTTTCATGGAAATTTCAAAACACATTTACTAAATAATTTACTGAATTATTCACTCAGAGAAGAAAAATATATGTACAGATATACATGGAAATAACTGTCAGTTGGTTGACTAAAGTGCTGATGTATCGCACATGGACGGACTCACTCACACAGCACGTGGCAGCTGTTTTATTGAGTATAACCTGGTATCTCATACACATATGTTTGTTCAAAAGGTGAGAGGCGTGTGTTTTCTCAAATGACCCAAGCGTATCAGAGCGGGAGCGAAAGGACAGAGCTAGATTTGAATGCAGCCTTGCAAGGAATTAAACCCCTACAGGCCCGAGCTACAAATCTGGTGCCAATGCCAAAGCTGTCCAACACTACACGACCCAACGAGAGCGTTTCTGCTGCATACTAAACAGCCTGGACAAGACTGTGTGTTCTCTAGACCCTTTAATAATGCTGGGGCCACACATCTGGAACCACTTCGAGCATTTCCATGGCAGAAAATGCAGCTCTGGGCCAAAAAAATTAGATTTACAAGTCTGCGGAAAACGTTTTTCAGGACAACAACAGTCTGGCAAGACCAATGCAAAATACATAAATCATAGACAATTTAAAAAAGTAGTTGTTTACACCATAAACATTTGGACATGTTATATGGACATTTATTTCTTTACAAATACAAATGTATTTGACAAATGGTGTTCAAAATTAACTTAAAAATATTACTTGAATATATACAAATACATTTTTTAAATATACTGTTAAAAACAATATTGTTATAATTATTATTAAATAAATGTTTATTATGTTATTAATAATGTTAATTTTCATCTCCCTATTCTGATTTTATTTTATTTTATTTTATTTTATTTTATTTTATTTTATTTTATTTTATTTTATTTTATTTTATTTTATTGTTTTGTTTAAATTGCCAGTCACTAATATTCAGCTGGAAAATATATACTGCATATATAGAATACACAAATTAAAGTAGTTTACTGTAAAAAAACCCCAAAAAAACAGCAATGTAAAAAATACAGTTATTTGTTGTAATCAGGAAATACAGGAGAATGCTGTAAATTAAATTAAATTGTAAAAATTACAGTAACTGGCTGGCAACCCTGCTGCCAGTATTTTACTGTAAATTTACAGGAATTTTTTTTACAGTGTTACAATATATTTATATTTATATAATATTATATTTGTACACATATATTTTAATAAATATGTTGTCATTTTTTATTTTTAAGATAATTTTCAAAGATAATAGGAAAAAGATGAAACAAGAAAAATCTAAATTTTTAATGAAAATTTTAAGATAAGATAATAAGAAAAAGATAAAGCAAAAAAACAAGCATGAGAAGAAAAGAATGAAAAATAAAAAATATATATCATTTTTATGTATTTTGAAATATTTTCACAATTTATTAAATATTTTTAAGATTACAAGGATAATAAGAAAAGATGCTAATAAGAAAAAAAAAACAACTTGTTTTAATTTGTATTGGTGTTTTGTTGTTTGAACAGTATTAAAAAAAATCTTCAGCATGTCAAAATATGTCAAATGCTCTAAGCTTGGTGGACATCTCCTGAATATGTCATCCTCATTTTTACAGGTTTCTGTAGCAATATTTTAGAGCAGCCATTGTAAAATATTTAAATGGGGGCGGGGCCGGGTGAAATATTTGGATCGTTTCTGGAATAATATGTGATTCGTGACTTGCTCATTTCTCCACCTTCTCTGTCGATCTCTCTCTCGCTCTCCTCTTGCCCCTCCAGCGGGGCGGAAGAAAGAGGGATGAATTTTTCATGAGGATGGAGAGCCAGGAGAAGCAGCCGATGGAGGCGTGTGAAAATGCACAGTGCGGTTTGGGCCTCAGGCGGCCATAGCCTTTGATATTAAAGAGTCACTTCATGTTGGATTTGTTTATGGGGAAAAAATGGTGAGAAATGGTTCGTTGGTACATATTCAAGCAAAACAACATGAGCCAAACATGCACACACATAACAGCATTTATGTATGCATGCAGATGGCAGCGTGCATACATAACTCATGTCATAAACTGCAAGGCACAACAAAACACCCACCCACTCCTCACAAGAGACTAACTGCATTTCCCCTCTGGATGTGTGTTGGTGATCAGATTTGCACAGAGCATAGCAATTCTACTGAGATAGAAAGCTTTATTATTGTCTGTATGTTTACAGGTGGATTATATTTAATGTATAGGTAGGAGTCAACATTGTTTGAACTTTCTAATATAAATGGATCATGAATTCTTGCAATTTGGTTTAATAAGGTTGTGGAGCTGTACAGAGTTGCACACACAAATATTTGATCTTTCAAAGACATATATAAAACCTGATGAAAATTAAAGTGTAGATTAAAAAGAGATCACGTTTAAAAGAATATTTCACCCAAAAATTTTAATTTACAGAATATTTACTTACCCTCGGGTCATCCAAGATGTAGATGAGTTTGTTTCAGGACTGATTTGGTCGGCACCCACAGCCTTGTGGTTAGTGCATCGACATGTAGCGCAACTGCACTCACGGCAACCTGAGTCTGAATCCCGCCTTGAGGTCCTTTACTGTTCCTGTTCCCCTCTCTCCTCCTAGTACTTTCCTGTCAATGCTCCACTGTCATCTCATAATAAAGGTGTAAAAAGACCATAAATATAAAAAAAGAACTGATTTGGCATGACATCACTTGCTCACCAATGGAAGTGAATAGGTGGTGTCAGAATGACAGTCCAAACATCTGATAAAAACATCACAATAATCCAAAAGCAATCCACACCATTCCAGTCCATCAGTTAACATCTTTTGAAGGTTAAAGTTGCATGTTTGTTAAAAATTGATCAGATTTATCATTCTGATGTTTTTAAACTATTGCTTCAAGCCAATGAGTCCATAATCCAAAATAACGCATCCTCCAATGAAAAACTCCATCCTCCTGATTCAGACGAGACTGGAAGAAACAGTTAAAGGATATTTTAGCCAGAAACAACAATGTGAAGTTAAAAATGTCTTAATGAAGCAATTCTTACAAACATGCAGTTTTTTGCTTTACAAGATGTTAATTGATGGATTGGAGTGGTGTGGATCAATTGTGGATTATTGTGATGTTTTTATCAGCTGTTTGGACTCTCATTCTGATGGCACCCATTCACTGCAGAGGATCCATTGGTAAGCAAGTGATGTAATGCTACTTTTCTCCAAATCTGATGAAGAAACCAACTCATCTACATCTTGGATGGCTTAAGGGTGAGTAAATTTTCAGCAAATTTTAATTTTTAGGGAACTATTCCTTTGAAGTAAACTTTTGGAGATTAATAGAAATTAGAAGATAAAAAATTTCACACATACACAAAAACAAAAAAAAAATGCAGGAGAAATGTAGTGGTCATAAAACAGAGTTCTGTAACAATAATGTTTGAAATGCCTATAGTCTATCACAAAGTATTTTTTGAAAAATATAAAGTATGTATTGCACAGAACACTGGAGTTTCAAACCACAGACTCACCACAGCATTGATACTGTCCACTTTGAAGTAATAGAGCAAAAGCAGTTCAAGTTGTGTGTCAAATGTCAACTTCAGCCGTCAAACACATTTTATGTCATGCCATGCACTTATACCAACTTTTAGTTTCAGGATGTCAAACCATCGTCAGGTGCTGTGGTTTCTTTCTGCGGTTCATCTCTTGAGTTGTTTTTATGTCCGTGTCAATACGAGAGAGCGAAAGCTTGTATGAGAAACTCTCAATCTCCTACCGTGTGTGTGAATATGTGCATTAATATTTCATGCATACTAAAGGTTACTTATGGACAAAACCATCTATAATTCATGCCCTCAGAAAAGTCAGATCCCTACACATGACATTTAGTTTGTTTGTTTTGAATAATGCATGACGTCTTTTTAAATGTGTTTGATTTTTGAATAATTAATTTCAGGCAGCCCCTCTTGGATAATTGGCACTTTTGTGTTTCTTTCTCTTTGATCTGTTTGTTCTGTTCGCACTATTCTCTCTCTCCATCCTCTCATGTCTTTCATCGTTCTAATGGTGATGTAACAGCAAAAGCTGCATGCTGTTGAACTATCCTGTTCTGATTACCCAGCATTCTCCCACACATCCAAACAGCCCTCTGAGATCACTGACGAGGAGAAATTTTACAGCGTTAAAGACCAAAGAGAACAGCATTTACAATGCATTTCACTTCCTTAACCTGACATACTTAAGAGTGAAATGATATTCAGCAAGAAATAATGTATTTTGGGCTTCATCCATTGGCACTGGACTAAATCATGAGGAGGATGCTTGTTTGGCTATTTAGCATCAATATAACTATTTCTCACACTTGACGTTAGGAATTTGAACAAATCTGTTATCCTTCAGGAGGGATATCTAATCATTTCTAGGGACTAGAATTATCAGAAAGACTTGAGCAACCAAATAGCAATAAGCTGAAATATGGTGGCTGAGAGAGCTCAACGCGCTGCAAATGAAAAATATGCAAATAAAAAAAAGCGAAATGACCCTTTGCAAAAACCCGCCCTCCTTAGTTACTGTTGCTGTGTCCGACAAACAATGGTGTTCTCACACTACACAGCATGTTCTCACACAGTGAAGAAAACATTGCGGAACAAAGAGGAAACTGACAACATCCCGACTGACAAGACAGACCAGGTTACATCTGGTATGAAACAAGGTCTCAGCTTTAAAATGTTGTATATTTTGTTGTATAAACAATAAATACCGTTTTGTGGCTCTTTATTGTGTCGTGACAGATCACTGTATTGCCTTACTGGATCAGTCTTTTCTGATTTACTTAATGTATGAAATAAACATAAATAAAAATCAGAACGTATTTTATTTCAGCCGTGGAAAGACGGCAATGCACATTTTTTTCAAGTTTAAGTCCACCGAAGTTAATCTACTCTCCTATCTGATTTGTTTGTCAGACAAAATGGCAGATTCAGTGTTCTGATTGGTCAGATCACCTGTCAATCAAGCTGTACTAACTAATACTAACAACACAACCAAATACAAAACACCCTGCAAATACTCACAACACAACCAAATAAAATAACATACTGCAAATACTCACAACACAACCAAATTGTCACGAATCTGGTCGGTGACCTGCGGTCCGCTCACCACCAGATGTCGCTCTTTCCTTGTCACAACACTCAGACTGTTGCACCACACCCCGGACTACATTCCCTGTCATTCAGTGCGCTGATTGGGTCAGCATCTGTGACCAATCAGCGGCGCTATAAAAGCCCTGGTCTTTCCCTCTGTATCTCACGGAGTATTGTTGTTGTGATTACCATTGTTATCGTTCCTAGTTCCTAGTTCCCTTGTTCCCTAGTTTCCGAGTTCCCCTTGTATAGCTTTCTCGCCTAGCCATCTCGTCCCGACTGTCTCGCCGCCTGCCTACTGGACTCTAGCTCGTTTCTTGGATTATTGTCTCGTGTCGTCCCTTTACGGATTACGTTCACCACGGATCGACCCACACCTGCTTCATGGACTTCTATTGTTCCTCGCCCTAACATACCTGTTTGCTGTTGTTTTGACCCTGCCTGTTTTTTGACCATGTCTTTGCCTCGTCGTATTAATAAAAGCTTGCAGATGGATCCGCTCGCCTGTCGTCTCACTCCCTCTGTTACACAAATACAGAAATGCGCTGCAAATACTCACATTACAACCAAATACAAAAACACACTGCAAATACTTACAACACAACCAAATACAGAAATGCACTGCAAATACTCACAACACAACCAAATAAAATAACATACTGCAAATACTAACAACACATCCAAATACAAAACACACTGCAAATACTCACAACCAAATACAGAAACACATTGCAAATACAGTACATCCAAATATAGAAATGCGCTGCAAATACTCACAACACAACCAAATACAGCAACTTGCTGCAAAAACAGAAAAAAGTCACTCTAGTACTACAAAATTGACCACATTGGAAATTAATGGGAAGCAAGTTTAAGCTGTTTTTTTTATTTTTATTTATTTATTTATTTATTTATTTTTTACATTTTTAGCTAAATGTTTTTTTTTTTGATCAACTTCAAATTTGGCTTTGATTTTCATGCAGCTTTAGAGTAAAAATGTTTTGGAAAATCTTTCACTTCAGCAAAAATCTGCCAAGGATCTTCTTTAAAAACAAACCACAATTTAAACCTGTACTCCAAAGTATTCAAGATTTACGCAAGTTAAAGTTGGAAATTTCATAATTTCATTCATCTATATTCAAAAAGTGGTTTGCAGAAATGGATTGTTCTATAACTATAATTTAGTACTATAAAAGCCACTATAAAAGCAAAATAATAAATAATAAACATTATCAAACTGAAATAAACTACATTCATTTCACTGGAGAAAAAAAACCCATCACTTTTGACTGCCACATGAACAGCATCAGAAGGTTAATGCACTCATGAATTGTGCACAGTAAGACATTTAAATAGGGTCTATTCAATTTTGTCTCTTATGAAACAAACCAAAATGGGTTTTCTTAAGGTTAAACACAGCGTTGTTTTATTCTTTATGATCAACTTAAAAGACCTCTCAGAAGAAGATTGAAGCACACATTAGACAGACTAAAATAACATCTCACACACAAACACACACATCTCCACAGCTTTAACACACTCTTCCACATTCAACACACTGCTTGTCTCCAGGGCTCGGACAACCATGAATTTATTCCTCTGTCTCTTCCCGTGTTTGAAGGTGGAAGAGTGGAAGCTTACTGCTGAGAGCAGGGTGTGTGTGACGTGTGTGTGAGAGCGAAAGCGTTTTGATGGTTTCCCATTTCTCACCTCATAAAACAAACCAAAATGTCAGAGTGAAGGCAACAAAGAGGATGATTTATAGGTGTATGTGTGCGTGCATGTGACTCCCCATGCTCTTCTTTCCATAAAACTGCCTCACAGCTCGTGTTGAGACATGTAACCTTGGAGATTAAATTAGGGGCCAAAAAATATGGGACGCTTTATAATCGATTTTGAAATAACAAAACAGAAGTCCGTGAAACAACAGCTGGATAAAAAAGAACAAAACAAAAAAACTAAGACTGCACTGTAATTTTGAGTTACATTTACAGTAAAACACATGAAGCTGAGGTTGACTGAAATTTACTGTAAAAACAAATAAATAAATAATAAAATGAAATAAAAAAATAAAAAACAGTGATGTTGTCAGTCATCTTGCTAATTATGTCTACAATATAATGTTAATATCTGAGTTAGCTAAATTAAAAAAAACATAACATCCCATAACTAGAAACTACCAATTTTTAATAAAATCTAAAACAAAGCAGTGTTTGCAAATTCAGAATTCTTTCCCTGTTAAAAAAATACATATTTAAAATGTGTTATCATAAAATTATATATTGCTATTTAAAATGTTCTATAAAAATTTTTTACAGATTAGGTCATACTTAATCACATCTAAAACAAAAGTGATGTTCATGCATTTGTCATTCTTTTAGCATAAATTCATACTAATCAGATATAATAATTTAACTGTAGTTTGCTGTAGAATTATTGCCATTTAAAAATTTATATAAAAAATTTTTATATAATAAATTATTTTTCTGTAGATTATAATATTATAAAACTGTATTAGTTTTCAGTTAACATAAATACTTTATTTTAAATTATTTCACTATAAATTATGTATCTTATAATTAACCAATTCTCTGAAGCATTATTTTTTTGTTAATACACACACACCGTTTACAGTATGGAAAGAGATTTTTGAGAAACAGGTGTGACAGCCTATAAAGTAAACAACAAAACAAAACCGAAATGTGTGAAAAACTATAAATCAGACGTCAAATGAACAAAAGATGAGTAAGACAGATTTGGTGTGTTTTGTCACTGAGTCACCTGAAGTGAGGACACACTTTCGCTGACAGAAAATGCCACTTTCCTCTGTCTCACCCACAGTGTTGGACTCAAGAGGGGTTTCATCCTGCTTAAGGTGACAGTCTGAGGCAGGTGTGAGTTTTTAGAGTGACAATGCGCAAATATCGACCATCACCCAATTACACACACGCACACACACACACAGGCACACACTTGTTCTAAAAACGTCTTCATTCACAGGCCTGAGTGTCCTGAGAGAAACACACTGGTATTACAGTGTTCTCAAATCATCTCATTCACCCGCTTTTAATAAAGTCTCCAACAGATGGTCCAGTAAATGCCAACATGAACAAAAATTTTAACTTTTTCAACTTTAAAATCCCATAAAATCAGTCGCATTAAATGCTGTTGCAGATATAAACATTTTAAATTGTTTACATTTTTTTTTTAAAGACTTTAAAAAGTCTTGCAGGAAAATGGGGTAAAAATATTTAAAACTTAGAGAATGTCCTGCCCCCTAAAACCACCTGCCACTGACCTGCAATAGACCAATTATTTGTTTCTAAACATTCGGGATGGGCGCGCATCATGGTTGCAAAAAACCCCAGGAAAGATAGCCTTTACGGCTAGAGAATTAAATGGATACAGTACAAAATAGTTAGCTTTAAAATAATTACAGATTATATTGATTAGATGTCATTTTCAAAATGTTCTCAGCATATTACAAGAGCTTGTTACCCAGCGATAAACACTGTAATGAAGTTTTTGTGGTGGCAGAAAATGACAAGTAGCAGTCTATGGAGCCATGGAATAAAAGAATAAAAAAAGGTCAATTTGATTTCATATTTCAAAATTCTGACTTTATTCTCGCAATTCCGAGATTATATCCCACAGTTCTAATAAGGAAAACGGAGTTTATGCCACACTTCTGGCTTTTTCTCTCAGAACTGACAAACTCACTATTTTTGAGTTAAATTGAGTTATAAAGTCCGAATTAGGAGATATAAACTTGCATTTGTGAGCTAAAATAAATAAATGTTATGTAAAAATGTAACCAGTAATAGGTTTAAATAATATTTCATGCTAGAACTCTAGGGTTAATACAATACGTCAATTATGTAATACAATTATGTAAACCTATTGTTTAAATCCAATTTATGCTTTAAAAGTAGAGTAATCATAGCAGTTTTCATCCATAGTATGTTCACTTAAACATCTGCGTTTAGCTTCAAATGGAGTCTTTGATGACAGTATTCTATACAAATTATTTGCATTTCGACTTTGATATCAAAAGGCACAACAATATTTTTTTCTCTCTTATTTCATGGATTTTACCCGATTACCTCCGCTTGTTACCAGTGTTTTTGTGCAACCACTATGCAAATTGGTCTATACAAGCAGCTAATTTTTGTTGAGATGTGATGTCACTTCCTGTTTCAATAGGAAATACATTAAGTCAGGTAGGCAAATTGTGTTTGTTATTGTATTGAGGTCTGGTGAAAGTGAGAGGAGATTACTTTTTATGTGTGTGTGTGTGTGTTTGTTACTCCTCTGTGGGTTAAGTCTTATTGAAGCAAGTCAGTTCAATTGATGGCCATTTTGGAAATGCTTCAGATGTTTACTAGTTGTTCAAGTGTTTAGGGAAAGAAAGACTTCTCCAAAACTGCAGTTTTTAAAGTTACGTTTGTATAACATATGTCAAATCAATAATTATATTGGGTAACTATGATATAAACACCGCAGGCAAGCCCACTGGTTTTTTAGGCACTAGTCAATTTTGAGATTTTGGGCTGTTTTCCTTGCAGAACATGTCTGCTTTCAGACTAGTGGAAAGAAAACCTGCATAATAGGCATTTAAGTTTTTCTTTCTATCTCGCTTTTTGCATTATTAGATTTCAATTACAATACGTATCTTTAAAGTCCATGTTTCTGAAAATTGTTATTTTTTTCCTTGTACTTCAGCAGAACTTGTGTAATCTTTGCAGTTTTGTACTTATCTATATCCTGAAGGTTTGTACATATATAATTTCCTGATTTACATAACATTTATTTTCTAAAAACACCTCTTGACAGTATTTTCAGAATTTTGTAGTGATAACTTTTGACTTTAACTAGGTCAACAAAATACAGGAATTTTAAACTTGACTTTATCCAGTGTTCAGTGTAAAGTTCATTGTAAAGCAATGGCTTTCAAATGGCTTTGCTTCAGGACTCTAATTTTACATTTGAGCTTAAGTACCAAACACAGCAGCTGTATCTAAACAGACTGGCTCATGTTTTCTTTTACCTTCCGTGGTTTAATTAAGTATGTTGGCATCTGTGTAATTTGGCAAGCTAGATGAATTTGCACCAAAATACAAAGTTTGAAAATGCAAGATTTTAAAGCATTTTCTGCTCCTATCTAGATATTGGTAAGCTTATTTTGTTTGCTATCCTAGCTATGCATGATTGCTTACCGGTCTCTATCAAAAAAAGACATACAGCCCACTTTTGGGTCATGACCACCTATTTTGTATTGTAAAGAACAAACAATTCAGTTGTGAATACTGTATATCAACCAGATATTTTTCTTTTTAAATCTTTAATGTTGAGCAGTGCAATTTGCATTTAATTTTTTTTAAAGAGTGGCTCGTCCTTATTCTGTCTCTGGTGCAGGTTTGTACGCTGATAAACTGGCTCAGTGATTTCATTAACTATACATGCAGGCTACTGATGACAGTTACCCTCAGAGATTCCCTAAGATCACAGATGCACAAAACAACAGCAGCGAGAAGACGAGCTTCGTTATTAGAGCTTATATAAACGGTAGCTGTGGAAACACGGTTTTGAGACACATGAATCAGGATGGTATCAGGGTCAGTGCGTGTCATGAAAATTTGAGCATGCCTGTATGATTTCAAATGAGATGTCTCTCAGAGTAACCTGGTGAGGAGAAATAATGACACTGAATTGCATCAGACATGCACTCAGTTGTGGTGATTGTGTGGAATATTTTCCAAAAAAAAAAAAACATTTTTTTTTTTTCAATTAGCTGTTGAGATGTAGCTCTGTCATGAAACTCTAGATGGTGCAGGCTGATGGGTCCTTTAATGCAAACTGTTGATATTCACAGCATTTAACTACTTGGCACAAGGTGGTTGGTTCGTGTTGCGTACACAGCTAAAGCAGCTTGCTGCTTTACATTTAAATGGCTGGTTAGCATTCAAAAGAGTTACTCTGAAACCCTTCACCTTCCCCAGCTCCACCTGTGTAGATCTGCTACGGGTTATTAACTTGGCTTGAACTTCTGAGACTAAATTTTAAAATGTATCTCCTCCTAAAGCTTTTAAGCTACAACCACCAGACTGACTCGGGTTGCTATATCTTTGCTAACTGATTCGGCTTATGGTTTTTGTAAACCAGACTATCAAAATCACTGAAAATCGCATAGACCTGTTAAAAGACAAACCATGCTTAAACCAGCTATTTTCAGTTTAAACCAGCTAAGACTAGACAACCAACCTTTGCTGGTTTTAGCTGGTTTTTAGCTGAATCAACTGGATTTAGCTGGTTAAAACATGCTAATCATGCTAGCAACATGATAATTACATACTAATTATACTGGTAACATGATAGCAACATGCTAGTAACTTGCTGATCATGTTAGCAACATGCTAATTATACTGGAAACATGCTAGTAACATGCTAATCATGCTAGTAACATGCTAATCATGCTAGTAACTTGCTAACCATGCTAGCAACATGCTAATGACTTGCTAATTATACTGGAAACATGCTAGCATCATGCTAATCATCCTAAGATCATGCTAGTAACTTGCTAACCATGCTAATAACATGCTGATTATACTGGCAACATGCTAGTAACTTGCTAATCATGCTAGCAACATGCTAGTGACCATAGATATGTGTCCTATTTGACCAATCTAAGCATGTAGATGCGTCTGCCATCTTGGAACAGTCAACTTGACATTATTTACCACACTATAGGTTCACAGCCCAACGGCTGTGCAGGATTGTGGCATTTCAAATATTAAGTGATTACTATGGTGAATGACGTCAAGTTGACCATAACAATATGACAGACGGCTTACGTATAACAGCCCATAGAAACAGTCACTAATGAGGCATCTACGTATATCTATGCTAGTAACATGCTAATCATGTTAGCAACAGGCTAGCAAGATGCTAGTGACTAGTAACCTTAGCAACCACCCTGAGTATCCTAGCAACCGCATATCAACACCCTATCTATCTGTTCTAATAGACTATATTGCCTTCAAAACATTCTGACTTTAATCTTTCAAACTATTTCAAACTGAAAACCATCAAACATTTTAAAATTTTCTGGCTAGGCATTTTCAAAAGTTTGTCTACGAACTTTACTATTTAGTTATATATGCTATTTGTGCAGCGGCAGTATGTCTTATCATGAATATAAATATTAATATTATGAGAATTGACTTTTATATGGATAGTCTGACAGGCTTCTATTGTCGTTGCATCCAGTCCAGTCATGTATGCATGGCCGACCAGTCAGCTAGTGAAGTTAACAAGTTTACCTAGATTTTTTTCTGGCTATTTATTTGAAGTAAAACCTTAATTGTAGTGCAGACGGTGATGTGCTTTGGCTGTCAGACAGTTTGCAAGTTAAAACTGTCGTGGCATATTGAAAACTGTAAGACCGTGGCCCCTCTTGGCCAAATTTGCTTTCCCATCATGTGGGGATTCATTTCGTAGCTCTCAGTCTAGCTTTTATTAAACAGAAGAACGATCTCAATTACACCGGGCTTGCTGGAGACTGTCACGGTTGTGTCGTTGTGTGTGTGGAATGAGCAGGAGGAGAGCGGAGATCCAATGAGTGCAGTTTATTAATATAATCCAAAATGTACATAAACGGAAAGGAAAACAGCAACACGACGAAAACAAAACTGGGTACAACATAAACAGAGTAGAATGACATATAATCACCGACAGGACACCAAGGGGACAACCAACCTTATATACACAGACAAACCAATCAAAACAAGACAGGTGGAAATGATTAGACAATGACGTAACTAATGAGAACAGGAACAGGAAGACCAAATATGGGTAACACTGGGAAAACACACACAAACAGTCCAAATGGCACACACAGGTCTGACAGAGACTTATTAGTTGACTATTTTTTAGGCAAACCTAATTTTGCCCATTACAAAGTGCACAAACAGTATTAAACATTGTACACCTGAGCATATCGTTCACATACAAATGTTTCTGTTGGCACTTTCTGGCTTAATACTGGACTATTTATTAGTTTTTTGCAAATTGCAGGTGAATAATGGCACAAAACACAGTAAATGCATTTCATAAAGCAACTGCCAACAATGTACATTTAATGAGTATGTAGCAAAATCGATATCAAAAGCTCTTGTCAAAACCTCTTTCGAGGTCTAATCATCTTAGTCCTCTGAATTTGATGGTTTACAAGAGCACCTTCACGTCATTAATAAACTATGAAAGTTTGAAGGCCCCCTGAGGAGGTGTTTCTTAAACAAATCGATCTCCTGCCTGATGAAATTTGTACTAGAAACCTGTAGTCATATCAGCCTGAATCGCTCTTAATTATCCTGCATCAGAGAAGTATGTTTTTATCAACATCAATTCGTCCTGTGAAGTGCAAGAAAATGAATTTGCTTCATATTTCTGAGGGAAGTATTTCTGCGATAAGCATAAGACATTTTTTGATGTTTAAAAACAGAGCTGGAAGAAAGATCGACTGAAGTTCACAGCAGGTGAATGAAAGCGTTCGTCTCAGCTCTCATTACAGGTCTCAGATGCTTAGAGATCAGGGCTAATTACTTCTCCTCTGTGTCTTATCTGTCTTAAATTAGATTTACCTTTACCTTTTCTTCAGACACATCCCATCCATTTAAAATAACCAATTTGTTTATGCATTGTAAGGCCTGACACATACGCATTTCAGGCCTTATGTCTGCTGATTTATAGGACTTAAAGTCTCTTTCCTAGACCTTTAACATAATTTTTATGTTCCTGTTGTTTGTTGTTTGTACATCCCAGCTGAGGTTTGTGGTTTTAGTTCAGAGTCAGACTGACATGACTTGAATATTTATTGTCTCTTTTGCAATCTGTAGTCTTCGCCCTTGACAAATGTCTTTGTTTCATTTGCGTAGCAGCAGAACAACAGAAGGAAAGTTTATTCTTGTACACCTCTGTGCATCAGTGTTTAGTGTGTAAACAGCCGCTCGTAGAGTCTCCTAAAACTGCAAACAAATCCAAAACCACAGGAACTACATGAGCAACATTTACATTTTGACAAAAACTGTAGACTATGGAAAGTTGTTCCTGGGTTGGAAAAGAACTGCAACTTTTGATCCCACAATCCACTCAGTTATGACAATTCTGAGTTTATATCTCACAGTTCAGACCTTTTTTTTCCAGTACTGCAAGATATAAAGTCAGAATTGTGATATTTGAATTCAGAATTGAGAGATTTAAAGTCATAAGCAATATAAAGTCAGAATTGTGCAATATGAATTTGGAACTGTGTGAAACACTGTACAGTTAGAATTGTGCAATTTAAATTTTGAATTGTTTGATATACTGTAAAGTTAGAATTGTGTCATTTAAATTTTGAATTGCGTGATTTAAAATTAGAATTGTGCAATATAAATTTAGAATTGCATGATGTAAATTTAGAATTGAAAGATTTAAAGTTATAAGCAATATAAAGTCAGCAGTGCTCGATATAAAGTTAGAATTGTGCTATATAAATTTGGATTTGTGGAATTTAAAATTGGAATTGGATGATATAAATTTTGAATTGTGCAATATAAATTTAGAATTGCGCGATATAAAGTTAAAATTGCATAATATAAAGTTAGAATTGCGTGATATAAAGTTAGAATTGTGTGATATACTGTAAAGTTTGAATTGTGCAATATAAATTTAGAATTGCCTGATATGAAATTTTAATTGCACAATATAAATTTAGTTGTGCAGTATATTTAGAATTGCACAATATATAGTTATAATTGCAAGTTGTAAATTTCGAATTGCGCAATATAAAATTAGAATTGTGAGATGTTGAGATAAAAATGGTTATATCCGTGCAATTGTTATTTGTACAATTGTTGAGATATAAATTTGCATTTCTGAGAAGAGAAGTTGGAACTGTGAGATAAACTTAAAAAAGTCAGAAATGTGTTCAAAAAATTAAAAAATGCATATTGGTTTTGAACTCCTGTTGTTGAATGAACCAAGACAGACTGAACTGGAAATTTGAGGTCTATTTTATCTGTTCAGTGAAGCTTATTCTGTTAGAAAGAAACTTTTCTGTCTAGTGTGCATGCAGTGAATGTGGACTCATTCCTTATAATAGATAAGGCATTCATATTATGTTTGCATTAAATTTGTTTGTACGCTGGTCATGTGTTTGTTGGCTGATCTCTTGAAGCCGCATCGCTAAACGCTTTTATTATTTCATAACTGTTTCTGCTGCAGATCAGAGAAATAAATGTAATCTTTTAATAATGAGATTAAAGAATAATCCTCTGTCTGTTTGTGCGGTGTCGCCGCCGCATGAAAACCAGCAATGCCGAAATAGTTCTGTCGGAACTTACTGCAATATTAATTTTTTAATCTTCAGTGTTCAATTAAAGCAGGCTCTTTCCATGCCTGTGATCTGCTCTTGGAATCGCCCTGGGGAGAGTCTGTGAGCGTGCATTTTAAACACATACTATCATATTTGTTAAACAGTTTAACTTGGCTAAATCCCATCCAATGATTGGCAGCATAAGGTTTGATACTTCCCACTTTAAAAAAGTGATAAGCGATCTCATTTCCATCTCAGGATGCCTGGAAGAATAATTTAGCTTGTTAGGGTGAGAGTAGTCTCGCATTTACACTTTTTAAATTTTTTTTTTGATATGCAAAGTGCTAACTATAAAAAACTATTTTGTATAATAATAATAATAATAATTATAATAATAATAATAATTATTATTATTATAAATGCATTTACAAATTTAAAATATATAATTTTTAAAATAATTATTATTCAAAATGTATTAGATATGTAATGTATACATTAAGACTAATAAAATATTGTAGTAATAATAATCATTAATATTGCTTTCATTTATAAAAAATACCATGTCTATCATTTAATAATAATAATAATAATAATAATAACAACAACAACAACAACAACAGTATTATTTATAGTAGTTAGTTACTTCATAGTATTTTTATTTTGAGTATTTAGTAAAGTTAGCATACATAATGCTAAAAAAAATTATTAAATTATTACAATACTAGTTATTATTATTATTATTATTATTATTTTATTAGATATTTTATTTATAGATTAAAGCTACCAAAAGTAATTTTAATGTTGTAATTGTAGTAGTTTAATAATAATAATAATAATAATAATAATAAAAATATTACCAATAACAGTAATGCATTTAAATATTAAAAAAAATATAATTTATTACTATTATTAATCAAGATGTATTAGGACAATACCTAATATTTAATAATAATAATAATAATAATGATTATTATTATTATTATTATTATTTATAGTATTTAGTTATTTTTCATATTTAGTATAGTTAGTATTTATAATTATAAAAAATCTGATAAAATTATTATTAATAATAATACAATTGATTATTATTAGTATTAGTATTAGTATTATGTTAGCTACTTTATTTATAGATTAAAACTACCAAAAATAATTTTAATGTAATAATAATAATAATAATAATGAATATTTATTATTATTACTAATAATCTACATTTATATGAGATATTATGACTAGTAAAATGTAGTAATAATAATAATAGTAGTAATAATAGTAAAAATAAAAACATCATTTAAAATAAAAAAAAATATATTTATTATTATTATTAATCTAAATGTATATTAGGTATTTTATATATTATGACTAATAAAAGTAGTAGTAGTTATAGTATTTAGTCACTAGAATATAGTTGGTATTTATAATGATTAACAAATCTAATAAAATGATTAATATTATTAATAATAAAAAAATTATTATTATTATTATTATTATTATTATTATCTTCAACCTGATTTGGGGGGCGGATAAATGAGTTAAATTTTGAACGTGGAGAACCCATTGATGTATACAGTTCTGTTAAAGAAAATCTTGTTTACTTGAGATAAGTCAAAGTCTTCAATATTTTATGCTATGTTTGTTGTGACCTTTAGCATTCATTGACTAATTCCTTCTCAGAAGTCTCAGAAGATGACTTGTTGTCATCTTGCCATCTTGCTTGTTCTGTCTTTCTCGTTAAACCAATTAAAAACCTGTACACCCTGACTCCTGTGACTGGCATAAATACACCAGTCAGATCGAAGTTTTTTGTTTTGCAAAAGCGTGACTGTGCAATATGCAGATTTGTCTTGGACTGGTAGTTTTTTTTAATAAATCTTTTCTGCACATATTTGTTTTTTTAGCTCAGTAACTCCCATTATTAGCTATCAGGGGTTGTTCAGTGACCTTTGAGGACTCAAATAAATCATGTTTGTTTCAAAGCAAATATAACATCACAGCTTCAGTCTCACATTAGCACACACGCAGCGCCGATGCCCTTGAGACGACCCCCCTTAGATTCAGTGGCAAGTTTGAGCCTGCTGGCGTTGTGACAGAGACAATCTATTATCTAGCACAGAAAGAGAGTGTGCGGCCCACAGACTGATGGGACTTTCACTAATGTATGCGAGAGACAGAGGAAAGGATCAAGACCAGAAATGAATGGATTCACATTGGAGCGGCGAGAAGTGAGAGGAATGCAGAAGGTCTCATGTTTTATTTGTCCGTTATTTCACACCTCTATCCGATCTCGTTTTCCACTTTGTCCTCATATTGAATTTCACTACTTAATGTTTGTTCTCTCTTAGTGGCGGGAAGTCTGTGAGGCTGAACCGTGAGACAAACTAGCCATTTATGATTGCCGTTAATGCATTTGTGCTCCACAGTAGGTGCAACGGTGCTTTCGAATGAACCAACAGATGTAACCGCAGTTTAATTGGTTCATGATTGCCTGAAGGGTCTCCAATATGCCATTGTTTTTCATCTCATTGCAGTTCATGTCTCTGTTATGTTATAATGCATAGTTTTTTTCCCTTTAGCACATGTGGGTCACATTTAAGAAGAATAATTAATTCAGATGAGCCTGTTTTACTGCTACACTATTTGAATGTTTTCATTTTTATTTATTTACTAATAAATCAAAAGTAGGTCAGTACTAGTGTCTGTGAATATTAAGCTGCAAAAGCACTATTTAAATATGACTCCTTTAAGTTGTGCGTATATGTGTGAATGAGTGGTGCAGATGCACGGTTTCACATACTGAAGCGCGTGTGACGCTTGCTGTGTTTTCAGCCTCTGTCGCCTCAGTATAGAAGTACAAGAACATAATCTCACTTTATGAGCATTTTACCACTTCTTTTGAGAAAAACTATTGTCATATCATATACAAACAAAAACTTAAAGGATTTCACAGCAACATGTCAAAATAATAGTTTGGTTTAATTAGAAGAAACTGTGACAGAAATATATTACTCAATGTAATGATAGTACTGCTACTAATAATAAATCGATTAATAAAACATATTTTTAAAGGAATATTTACCAGAAAAATTGTTTGCTAGAATTTATTTACCAAAAAAAATTTAAATACACAACACATTTGTGTATTTAACATTTGTGTATTTAGCATTTCTGGAAAAAATAAAATAAAATAAAATAACAATAATAATGAATTTAGTATAAAATAAATAAATTAGAGATGCTTTTGATTAAATTATAATTTAATTAAACCATTAAAATGGGATCCAGAAAATTAATGGAAAACACTAAAAAATAACACTGAAAAATAAATAAATAAATAAATAAATAAGGCTTTAAAAATGTAAGTTTTTGTTAAACTCTTAATAAATTGCTGTAAAATTTTGTACATTTCATGATTTCAGTTAATTAGACATGCTTTTTGATTTTTATTTTTTTTTTAAAAACAGAGTCTAGAGAACTTAAAATGAGGGATTTAAAAAAAAAAAAATTCCAGAAATAGTTAAACAGGAACAAAATTGAAATATAGCTGCAAGCAGCGATGACGGGCCCTCGCCGCCAGTGCATCCGCAACCCTGGTGCCATCAGGAAAACGGTGCCCAGCGGGCACATGCATTAACAGTATCCCTGTACCAGTTTGGATTGAAGTGTCACAGCAATGAAAGGGTTAAAATCAAAATGCTTTTAAGTCATTCTGACACAATGAGAATGAGATAGGATTAGAGTTGAAAAGATTCCTTATCCTATGAGGTCATCTTGTGTTCATTCTTGGTATTACAGTCTTCATCAGCTAGTTTACAAGTGTGATATTTCAAATGTTTTTGCAGCCTCTGAAAACACATTTCCTTAGAATGACTTGTTTTTCATATGTAAAAAGTTGTGAAGAGTTAGGATAATGCATTTTAAATGCTCTCTCTCTCTCTCTCTGTCACACACACACAGCCACTCAACTACCTCAGTCACACTTACACACACACATACACAGACTTAAGCCCATCCCCCGACACAGAGTTAGAGTGAGAGAGTTAGAGTGAGAGCAGATGTTTAATAGTTTTTTAATTTTCTATTTTTTGTTGATTATTTTATATCGATGGAACTAAGCATTTATTTCTCAGAATGACTAGTTCTATGTATGAAAATTTTTTTAAAGTGTTTGGATGCTGCATTTTAATATTACGGTTATGTTTTTTCTGCTAATTTCAAAAAAATCACTATAAATCAACCGTTCAAGATATCCCAAATCTGCTCGCAATTTAACATCTTCAGTATGTTGGCATCATGTTTACAAAGTTTGATGTGAACTACTTATTCCTGCTTGGAGGAGTATGAATTTGTTTATAGCTTGATTTTTCCAAAAATCCACATTCAAATCAAAATAGCAGACTTCCTGTTGGTTGCAGCTAATGGGTTTAAATTAGAAAGTTGTCCGGCTTGATGAGACCAATATACATACAGAGTTTGGTGTCTGTAGCTAAAACTAACCCCCCAACTTTTGACTAAAGGTGGCGCTATAGAGCGCCTCCTCCACGCCCGTTTATGAGCCTTTGCCAGTGTCTAACTATCATTAATACTGATGTGTGTATTGAGTTTCATGAAAATCTAAGCTTATTAAGTGGCCCAAAATCACGGGAAACAAATGTTAAAGTTTGACACGTTGCCATGGCAACAGCATTTAATGTATCCACAATCCCTTTACAGATTCTCATTGGCCGTGTTTTCACATTATTCTGATGAAGTTTGAAGCAAATCGAATAAAATTAAGAGGCTGATTTAAAAGCATTTTAAAAATGACACACTTCCTGCTGGCAGTTGGTGGCGCTATAACTTTGACTCTCAATAGTCACATCTATGTGATCGGCATCATACAACAAACAAACTCCTGAAGTTTCATGAGAATCAGACAATGTGTGGAATAGTTATTAGCCATTTCCTGTTTCTCATTTCTCGCCATAAATTCGTCGCCTTGCCACGGCCAAACCGTTCGAGATATCAAAAATCCCTCCGCAATTTAGCATCCCCAATGTCTTGAGGTCATGCTGACCGAGTTTGGTGTCTGTCGGAATAAAGGCCTCCGAGGAGTATATCAAATTCCAGAGCATGCGCTTTTTAAACAGCCCTGAATAGCTCACTTCCTGTTGGGTGGAGCCTATTACATGAGTACGAAAGTTGTTTGGCTCAATGAGATCTACATGTGTACCGAGTTTCATATGTATACATGCAAGTATGTGTGGGATATACATCAAGTTTTCTGACTGCGTTGCAGGGGGCGCCGTAGAGCCCCTGTGCCACGCCGGGTCCCTAATTTGGAAACGGAAAGTTTTATTAATATTTTGAAATTAATATATTAATAAATGTTTTGACTAATTTTTTACTAAAACTTTTAGCAATTTTGTTGCGTGTTTGTTATTTTTATTTGTTTTTTTTTTTAAATATGTCTAAATAGTTTTTGTTTTTTAAATATTTATTTATTTATTTTAGTACATTAATTATTTTTTAAAATAATTATATATACTAATTTTAATTTAAATTTTATAATTTTTAATAATTTTTTTAGTTTGTTATATTATTTAAAGGGATAGTTCACCCAATGAAAACTCTGTCATTAATTACTCTACCTCATGTTGTTCCAAACCTGTAAGACCTTTGTTCATCTTCAGATGACAAATTCAGTTATTTTTGTTGAAATCCGAGATCTTTCTAATGTGCCATGGTACTCTTGTGAACGCGCATCAAACACTTGAATGGAAGAGAAGAAATTGTTGCATCAAGTGGTTGTTTTTAACTTCATAACATTATAGTTGAAGCACTGATGTCACATGGACTATTTTATTGATGTCCTTACTACCTTTCCGGGCCTTGAATGTGTTAGTTGTGTTGCTGTTTATGCAGGGCCAGAAAGCTCTTGGATTTCATTAGAAATATCTTTTTGTTTCTTTGTTTTTTATGAAATTTGTGTTTTGAAGATGAACGAAGGTCTTACGGGTTTGGAACGACCTGAGGGATGACAGAATTTTTGGGTGAACTAACACTTTGAGTCATTGTTTATTTAAATTAAAGTAAGATTTTATTTTTATGGTTTTAATTTAAGTTAACTATAACAGTCTTACTCGGAAACAGCCTTTGGCCTCAGTAGTGTGTCTATATAAAATGTTCCCTAGGTAGGCAGCATACTAGGTTTTTTGAACAGGTCTTCAAACTTATATGGAAGCTGTGAATTTTATTGCCCTGTTGCTTCACAGCGTCACCCCTGTTTGATCACAGTGTTTGGAGACATTATTCAGTGCTCCCTTTTCAGCCTCTGTCTTGTTGTTCTCGCTCCACATTTGTCACAGCGACACATTTCAGTGATCTCAGACCTTTGAAGTGCATCAGTGTCACTTGTGATTGAATCTGATGGTTTGCAGTAATTAAATATTCAGAATATTAAGTGGCTGGTGGCTTAATGCGTCCGTGATTAAATCCCTATTCATACAGTAGCACGTGTTTGATGGATGACGTCCTGTGTGCACTGTTTTATCCCGACGATTCACTGAGATTGGAGATGACGTGGTTTGTACAGGCCGTGAGTGTAAAAATGATGAATTTTGTTGATGGAGGCCGAGAGTGCGGTGAGAACATCAGGACCTCCATATTAATCGGCTGTGTGTGTCCTTGTCTGATCTCCGTCCGCATGATCTGCTTCTGTTTCACTCAAGGACTCATCTGATTTTTAGTTTATGGTCAGATGGACGTCACTATGCAGTTTCACAGAGAATGTTTCAGTATCATTCCCATGTAATTCATAAACTCTAGAGTGCGGTAATTCTTTTAAAGAAATGTTATGTATATTTTAAACGATGTACCTTTTTCATAGTATCAGCTATGTATCATATATATATATATCATATATATATACATATTTTTTTTTAATTTTTTTTTTTTTAAATATGTATGTATATTTTTAAATGGCTAAATCTTGTAGAGAGAATCATAAAGTAGAGAGAATCAAATTTACCCATTTGCTTTTATTTATTTATTTCCCATATACCTGCATATAAAGTGTTTTTTTTTTTTTAATTTCATTTTTAAAGTTGAGTTAATATGATTATAATAATATAATAATATAATATTTATCATTTATTTACAATTTTGGCAGTATTTCATAAACTTTCATAATTTTCAAATTTTAATTTGTGTACAATCTTGATTTTTTAAATAAATGAGTCAGATTATTTTGTTAAATACTTATTTATATGAAATGTATTCGTTTTAGTTCCTGCTTAATTCTTGTGTTTTTTCATAAAACAAAAATTTACTTAAAATTTTTATCTGAATCTTTCAATATATTTGTTTAAATAAATAAATACATCTAATTCAAATAATAAAATAAAATAATATATATTCATATAAATAATAAAATATATTAATTATATATATTAATTTTATTAAGTAATAATAATAATAATAATTTTATTATTGTTATAATTTTAGAGAGAGAGAGAATATATAATACTATAATAGTTAGCATTATTTAATGTTTTGCTTTGCTGTATTTTGTAAACTTAATATTTTCATTTTAATTTGTGTGCAGTCTTTTTTTAAAATAAATGAGTGAGATTATTTGTTAAATAAATATTTGTTTATATTAATTTTATTATTTTTATTTTACCTAATTCTTCTTGCGGTTTTTCATAAAATTAAAATTTATTTTAGAATTTTATCTCAATCTTCCAATATTTAAAAAAATAAATAAATTTAATTCCAATAATAAAATAAAAGAATATATATTTATATAAATACTAAAATATATATATAAATATAATATAATATAATAATAATATAAAATTGTTTTTGTTTTTCAATGCCATAATATCAGGCATTTTTTTTTTTTTATTTGTATAGCGCTTTTCACGATACATATCGTTGCAAAGCAGCTTTACACCAAATTGACATTTTTACAATACATGTAGTAGTAGCTTGATGTACATATGGCAGAGATGTGTGGTAAAGATCAAGTAATGATGTAATCAAACAGACAAAGAACACTATAAATTAGTAGCAGAATTCGGTAGTGCTGTATGTTTTCAGGGTTGGTATCATCTGAAGTCCTCTGAGGGGTTGGCATCATCTTTTCTTAAGTGTTCTGGATCAAGACTGGAGCTTGTGAATTCCTAGTTACCATGGGATGTCAATCCCATGGCAGGAACAGAGAACAAATAGGAACATAATTAGCGTAGCTGCTGTTCAAACTAAGAAAAGAAAGATTTGTTAACCAGAGCTTAAAGATTGATAATGAACATTTGATCAGATATAGCTGCAGAAAAAGTTTGAGAGATGCATTATTTGAATGCTTGGCTAAAAAGATGTGTCTTTAATCTAGATTTAAACAGAGAGAGTGTGTCCGAACCCCGAACGTTATCAGGAAGGCTGTTCCAGAGTTTGGGTGCCAAATGTGAAAAAGCTCTACCTCCTTTAGTGGACTTTGCTATCCTAGGTACTACCAACAGTCCAGAGTTTTGTGACCTTAGGGAGCGTGATGGATTGTAGCGTGGTAGAAGACTAGTTAGGTACGCAGGAGCTAAACCGTTAAGTGCCTTATAGGTAAGAAGTGCTATTTTGTAGCTGATGCGGAACCTAATAGGTAGCCAGTGCAGAGACTTTAAAATTGGGGTAATATGATCATATTTTCTTGACCTGGTAAGGACTCTAGCAGCTGCATTTTGGACTATCTGTAGCTTGTTTATTGAAGATGCAGGACAACCACCTAATAGTGCATTACAATAGTCCAGTCTAGAGCTCATGAATGCATGAACTAGCTTTTCTGCATCAGAAACAGGTAACATGTTTCGCAGCTTGGCAATGTTTCTAAGATGGAAGAATGCTGTTTTGTAACATGAGAAATATGATTTTCAAAAGACAAGTTGCTGTCTAATATAACACCCAGGCTTTTGACTGTAGTGGAAGTAACAGTACATCCGTCTAGTTGTAAATTGTAAGTCAAAAGATTCTGTGTATTGTTTTTAGGTCCAATAAGTAATATCTCTGTCTTATCTGAATTTAATAGCAGAAAATTGTTGGTCATCCAATCTTTTACATTTTTAACGCACTCTGTTAACTTTGATAATTCAGGAGTTTCATCTGGTCTTGTTGAGATATATAGTTGAGTATCATCAGCATAACAATGGAAACTAATCCCGTGTTTTCTAATAATATTACCAAGGGGCAGCATGTATATTGAAAATAGTAGAGGACCTAGAACAGATCCTTGTGGCACTCCATACTTTACTGGTGATAACTGAGATGACTCCCCATTCAAATAAACAAAGTGGTAGCGATCAGACAGGTAGGATCTAAACCATTTTAAAGCCTGCCCTTGGATACCTGCATAATTTTGTAGTCGATCTATTAGTATGTCATGATCTATAGTGTCGAACGCAGCACTAAGATCAAGTAAAACTAGCAATGAGATGCAGCCTTGGTCTGACGCAAGAAGCAAGTCATTAGTGATTTTAACAAGTGCAGTTTCTGTGCTGTGATGGGGCCTGAAGCCTGACTGAAATTCTTCATAGATATCATTTTTTTGCAAGAATGAGCACAGTTGAACAGATATAACTTTCTCTAAAATTTTAGACATAAATGGAAGATTAGAAATGGGTCTGTAATTTGCCAGTTCACTAGGGTCTAGTTGTGGTTTCTTAATAAGAGGCTTAATAACCGCCAGCTTGAATGGTTTAGGGACGTGACCTAAAGATAACGATGAGTTGATAATATTGAGAAGCGGTTCTTCTGCCACAGGTAACAATTCTTTTAGTAATTTAGTGGGTACGGGATCTAATAGGCATGTTGTTGGTTTAGACACAGTGATGAGTTTATTTAACTCTTCCTGTCCTATAGCGGTAAAGTACTGCAGTTTTTCTTGGGGTGCGGCGAAAGAAGTTGACATATTAGATGCAGTATAATCTACATTGGTTATTGTATTTCTGCTGTTATCTATTTTATCAGTGAAGAAATTCATAAAGTCATTACTATTAAACTGTAAAGGAATATTTAGATCAGGTGGTGTCTGGTTATTTGTTAATCTAGCCACTGTGCTAAATAAAAACCTAGGATTGTTTTGGTTATTTTCTATGAGTTCGCGGAAATGCTCAGCCCTAGCAGCTTTTAAAGCCTGTCTATATCTGGACATACAGTTTTTCCATGCAATTCTAAAAACTTCCAAGTTAGTTTTTCTCCATTTGCGCTCAAGATTGCGAGTTTCTTTTTTGAGGGAATGGGTATTACTGTTGTACCATGGTGCAATACGTTTTTCTCTAACTTTTTTCAATTTGATGGGGCAACAGCTTCTAACGTATCGGAGAAGATGGTGCCCATATTGCTAGTCATTTTGTCTAGATCCTGTGTATTAAGGGGTACACAGAGCAGTTGAGATAAATCAGGCAGGTTATTTGTAAATCTATCTTTGGTGGCTGGAACAATAGTTCTGCCAAGACGATAACGCGGAGCCATACAGTTAATATCAGTGATACGCAGCATGCACGATACAAGGAAATGGTCAGAAACATCATCACTTTGAGGTACGATATCTATATCAGTAAGATCAATTCCATGCGATATAATTAAATCTAGCGTATGATTAAAACGATGAGTGGGCCCAGTGACATTTTGCTTGACTCCAAAAGAGTTTATTAGGTCAGTAAACGCAAGTCCTAACGCATCATTTGTATTATCAACGTGAATGTTAAAATCGCCAACAATTAGCACTTTATCAAAATTAACCAATAGTTCTGAAAGGAATTCTGCAAATTCTTTTAGGAAATCTGTATATGGTCCTGGCGGTCTATACACAGTAGCTAAAACAAGAGATAGGAGAGATTTCTTTTGCATATCTGGCAGAGTAACATTAAGCAAAAGTATTTCAAATGAAGTAAACCTGTATCCTGTTTTCTGAGTAACACTGAAAATATCACTATATATTGTTGCAACACCACCACCACGACCACTCTGACGGGGCTCATGCTTATAGTAGTAGTTTGGTGGAGTAGACCCATTTAGACCAATATAATCATTAGGTTTTAGCCAGGTTTCAGTTAAGCAGAGTACATCAAAACTATTATCTGTGATCATTTCATTCACAATAACTGCTTTGGGTGCAAGTGATCTAATGTTTAGGAGCCCAAGCTTTAAAAATGGTTTCTGTTCGTGTATTTTGCTTTTTTCTGGTTTAATTACGATCAGATTTTTTCTAGATCCTGCATTAAATTTATGTTTTGACCTCACTATTCGAGGAACAGACACAGTCTTTATAGATTGCACAGTGCAACTACTATCATTTAAGCGTTCAGAACAAAAGCCATCATAGCAATCATTTGAGAATGTACTTACTAGTCAAATGGAGCGTAGTGTCCTGGAGATGTTGTCCGACAGCAGCTCCGCTCCGACTCTGCTGGGGTGCAGGCCATCCGCACGGAAAAGCCTAGGACGTTCCCAGAAAAGATTCCAATTATTAACAAAGAGCAGTTTCTGTTCTTTACACCATGTCAATAACCATTCATTTAGAGCAAGGAGTCTACTGAACCTTTCGTGCCCACGTCGATACGTGGGAAGCGGTCCTGACACGATGATCCTCGTCGCGGGCGACGTGCTGCGAACCGTCTCGATCAGGCTGCTGAAGTCCCTCTTCAGAACCTCTGTCTGCCGCAGCCTGGTGTCGTTCACCCCCGCGTGCAAGACGATCGCGCCGACGCTCTCGCCGTCCTTCAGGATTGCGGGTATCTGCGCAGAAACATCGAGAACGCGAGCACCAGGAAAACAGTGGGTGTGGACTTTACCTTTAGCTAAAGTAGCACGTACGTACCGGACAATGGAGTCTCCAACGATCACAGCGTCGCGTTCCGTCTCGCGGAGGGGAGCGAAGCGGTTCCGGGTGGAGATCTCGAAGACCGGAGGCGGCGGAGGGGGCGAGGTCCTCGGCCGGGGCCTGGCTCGCGTCTTCCGCTGCTGCTGCACCCAGGGTCCGTGGTGTCCCGGCGCCGGAGTGAAGGACATCTGGGAAGATCGCGTCCAGGGTGCACGGGAGCTGTGCAGAGAAGCACACGGAGTAGAGGTGGTCAGAGTGTTAGTATCGCGCTGTATACTCACCCGGGAGGATTCCAGAGCGGCCCTCCGCTCTCTCAGCTCCGTCTGCCGCACCAACAGCTCCTGGATCTGCTTCTCCACGGCCTCCAGCTCGAGCTGCAACGAGTGCAGCTCGAACGTGTCCTCACCTGCACTCAAAGGTGGACACAAATTCGCCATTAAAGCAAGTAACAGTGAGTAAACAATGGAAATGTGTGTAAGCAGTGTGTAAACAATGCAATCAGGATTAGCGGCAACCACGCTGGTGCTGCTAACCGGCTATAAGCTAGCGACTCGGGAAATCTAGACAAAACTAGTGATAACAAAGCAATCCGGATGTTTTAGTTGTAGAATACAATAGGGGGTATATTCACACGTTATAAGAAACGAGAATGATGGTGTATAAAATTGATTTTGAATTGAAAAACAGACAATAACAAATTAACTCGAAGGAGCTCAAACTCTAAGCGTGCAACCGCAACAAACGGGAAGTGACGTCAAATGCGGTTCAAATTTTGGGAAACAAGTTTTTTTCCCCTGTATGTGAGGTGACCGGAAAGCACATCACTAGCTGGCCAATATGTATTGAATCAAATGTTTCACTTATATTGCCGTGATGAGTTCTCATTTACTCCATAGGCTTACAGTTGAAATTGCACACAGGAGGTTTTAGTTCCCAAAATTTTACTACAGCTAAATACATATAAAAGATGAAATGTCCAATAAATAATTACACTAAATAACAACTATAATAACTCCAAGAAAAGTAGTTCATCAGCCTCAAGCATCTTGTCTTATGAATATAGATTTCAACTTCCAGTCAGTTATTAGAGTCTGAACTATTTAACGTTAAAAACAAATCTTGTTTTCAGTTTGTTTGTACTGACAGGTGACGCTAAGAGACTATTTATATGTTCTTTTGAGTTCTTCAGGGTCGTTTGTCTTCATTTTAAACTCAGTTTCCCTCAAACTAATCTCCACTAATCACTGCCTGCCCAATTATGCATTTACTGTAATGGGGTTGATTGATAGGATGCTTTAAAGGCCCGTTTCCAATACTGACCTCCATATAATCAGTGTGTGAGGCGCATACATTAGGCTGCTTCACTCTGACATCCACTTAGCACTGTGGTTTCTGAGATCAATTCAAGCACACACACACACTGGCCTTACAGGGCCTTTTCTGGGCCCTCAGGTCTACTGTTAATCTCTGCTCATTTTGTGTGTGTTCGTATCTGGCCAGGAACGATCAATATGGTCAGATCATCTGTCCTGTTATGTTCCTGTTTACCATCTCTTGATTTATTTTATCTCACTCTCTCAACCTTTCCTTCCTGCACCACAATCAATGAAATTTTTGTTGTTTAAAGTGGTGTGCGGCAAAGAATTGATATGGTTTTGATGTTATGGTGAATGGAAAAAAGGCAGTAAAACAATGCACTTTGTTGCAGACAATGCAATGCAAATGCAATCATCTTTATAACACTGATAAAACCTGTCAAAAGCATGAGTAGGTCATATTGTATTAAACAATACAAATAATAATATATAAATTATTACATTAAAATTATTGATATAATATAGAAATATAATATTTAATAATAAAATATTTAATAATAATTTAAAAACTAAAACAATATAATAATACATAATTAATAAATACTATAATATAAAATAATAAATAATATAAAAATTAAATATATATATATATATATATATATATAAATTTTTTGAATGTAAAATAGTTTTTTTTTTTTTTATTCAAAATATAGTCTTTTTTGTTGTTGATTATGGAGTATTTTCCATGCGATTCACCCTCTTACTTCTCCAGTGTTATATATAGCAGTGTCTTTGAAATATGATCAGCCGTAGAGCAGGTCTTTGTAATCTCCCGCTTTTTCTCTTGTACGTAATGAAACCCAGAATGCCGCTGGCTCTCTTGCTGTCGGCCACAAGAGCAGCAGGTCATCTGCTAAGAGCAGCGATTTAATCTGTGAGTCCTGCCGAGAGGCCAGAGGATGCAGCCAATTCCAACTACACTCCAAACTCATTAATATAAATGCAGGAGTGAGCAGAAGCCCTGCGGAACCGCCTCTCTGCAGAATCTTTAAACTCCCTGTGTTTATTGCTCCTTTCACCATTGATTTATTTTCCAAATGCATTGATCGCACTGACGGCACCCTGCAAAATTTTTCCAGCGTGATCTGTCACCCTGAATAAAATCAAATGCTTTAAAGTAAGAACCATGTTTTATTGCAGGATTTAGATTTTTGCAAAAATGTATTTATTAATGCATTCATTTATCCATTCTTTCATTGCATTTATTTATTCTGTTCATTTATTAATTTTATTAATTTATTTAAGCATTAATTTATTAATTTAATGCATGCATTCATTTTTTCATGTATTAATACATGCATGCTTTCATTTTAACATTAATTTATTAATTCATGCATTAATTTTCATTTATTAATTTCATTTTTTCATGCATCAATAAATGCATGATTTCATTTTAAAATTAATTTATTATTTCATGCATTCATTTTCATTTATTCATTTATTAATGCATACAATCATTAAACATTTTTGTATTTATTTATTTATTATTTTATGCATACATTCATTTTCATATATTAATTTCTTACTGCATGCATTCATTTAAAAATTATTTTATTTTATCATTTAATGCATGCATTCATTTTTTATGCATAATTAATGCATGCATTTATTTTAAAATTCATTTATTAATTAGTGCATTCATTTTCATTTAATAATGTCTAAACGCATGCATTTTAAAATTCATTTATTTATGCATTCATTTATTTAATGATTTAATGCATCCATTCATTAGTTAATGCATGGATTCATTTTAAAATGCATTTATTAATTCATGCATGCATTTCATTTATTCATTTATTAATGCATGCCTACATTTTTTTCATGCATTAATTAATGTATGTATTCATTTATGAATTCATGCATTAATTTTCGTTTATTAATTTCATTTTTAATGCATTAATTAATGCATGCCTTCATTCTAAAATTAATTTATTTATATATGCATTAATTTATTAATGTAATGCATGCATTAATTTAAAAACCAATTATTAATTTATCCATTCATTTTTATTTATTTATTTATTAATGCATGCATTCATTTTAAAGTTCATTTATTTATGCATTCATTTTTTTTATTAATGTATTAATGCATTCATTCATTTTAAAATTTATTTATTTGTTCATTTATTTTTATTTAACTTTTTTTTTATTAAATCATGCATTCGTTTTCATTTAATAATTTATTAATGTATGTAATTTATTTTAAAATTCATTTATTTATTTATTTATTTTTGCCTGCTGTTGTCCCATCTGACCCAAATCCATTAATATTTTTTATAGCCTGGACATGTTTACATCCAGATTTGATAATATTAAAGCATTATATATATTTTTTGGAATGCTTCTTAATCCTAGTCAGAACTGAAGTAATGGAATTTTTCAGTCATTTGGGAACGCTGGATAAAATCATATGCATGTATGTGTTGTTCCAAATGTTACATAACCAACAAAGTTTAAAAGCTTATTTTAGCTCAGTTCTTCATATTTGCTTGAATGCTTGAGTTTGCAAGTGCAGTGCAGTTGAACATGGTTGAACTTAAAATGCTTTGGACCCATTTAACCTTTTCATTGTCGTCCTCTTTCAGAGGGGTTTCCCAAATTGAGTCAGTCCTACAGATCAAATTTGAAAAACAAATTGTGTTTGTGTGCAGTGCGTCTCTTGGGTGAGCAGGGTCAGTGGTGGAGAAATTCTTGGGCATTTTGATGTGCATGTAAGATATTGCATCTTGTCCTTTGCCGGGCTGTTTCTGAGATCTTTTAAAATCTAAAATCCGTTTCTCTGCTAGTGTTTCTTTGTTGTCTAATGTCAGGATCAGTGTGGGAACGGAGTAATTGCTCTCTCTGCATGCGCAGGTGTTCTGTTTCAAAGCCCTTCATTTCTGATTTTGTCCTGATTTTATTTTATTTTATTTCATTTTATTTTATTTTATTGAGAAGTGTTCTGTACAGTAGTTATATATTTCTGTAATATTTTTTTCAAGTTAAACCAAACTTTTATTTTGGCTTTCTGATTTTTACATTTGTTTTTCAGATGAATAAAATATGCATCTGTCTACCTTTTATAATTTGACTTATTTTTAGTGCTAATCTGATTTGTCAGGTGTTTTTGTTTCAGAACCAGCTGGCAGAAGGGACTAGTTTTTGGGCTCAGCTCTTGTTTTTTTATCTGGTTTTGGTCTTGATTTTAACAGCTTGCAGTGTTTTTGGCTGAATATATCAAATGCTTCGGAATATAGGTCTATAATTACATATTCAAATCCATAATTACACTGGCTGTGTCTGGTCTGTCGCTGTATAAGCATTGATTGGGTTTTGATCAGCAGTGCTAGTCTGATTTGTCAGGTGTTTTCTGTTTCAGAACCAGATGGCAGAGGTAACTGGTTTTCGGACTCAACTCTTGTTTTTAACCTTGTTATGGCCTTGAGTTTTACAGCTTTATGTTTCAGTGTGTCCATGATTTGAAAAGTCATTGTTGAATATACAGGCCTGTAATTTCATATTCAAAGCCGTAATTATATCGTGTCCAGTCTGTCAATGGATAAGCATCGATTGGCTTTTGTTCAGCAGTGCTGGTCTGGTTTTTTCTTTGTGTGTGCGTGTGTTGTTGTACCAGCTGGCAGAGAGGACTGATTTTCTGGCCTCGGCTCTTGTTTTTAACCTTGTTTTGGTCTTGATTTTAACAGGTTTATGTTATATTGTGTTTGGGGAATGTGACTGAATGTCCAGAGTCATTTTACCATATATACTGACCTATAATTATGTATTTAGACCTGTAATTACATTGGGTATGTCCAGTCTGTCAGTAAATAAACACAACATTTTGTGTATGAAGGTACCTCGTAATTAAACTGCTTTCAAGACATAGCATCATGTCCAATGACCAAAAACAAATTAAGTTAATTTAGCTTTAACCATGCAAATATTAACCATATAAATGTGTAGTGACTATAATAATAATTATTTCTCAGTAGAGTTTTTATATTCATATTTGTATGCAGTCAGCAAGTCAGCAATTGGTATTATAAAATGTCAGCTATTTAATATTTATGTTTATTTATGTTATTACAGTAATATTTCATTATATTTCAAAATGCCAGCTATTATTTTATTTTATTTTATTTTATTTTATGCACTGATACTCCATGGTATCCTAGTACATGTCAGCAATTGTCAACAAAATGATACTAAATAAAATAAAATAAAATAAATGTATATTTATATTTATATTTATATAAATTATGAATTATGAATTATATTATATAAATAACTTATGTTATGTAGTATTGCATTATACCCGTTCCAGGATTTCATTTCATTTCATTTCACTTCATTTTATATTATTTTATTTTATTCACTGATATTCCATGGTATCCTAATACATGTCAGCAATTGTCAACAAAATGATAGCATTTATTTATTTATATTTATATACTTGTGTTATGTAGTATTGCATTATACGCATGCCAGGATTTTATTTTATTTTATTTTATTTTTCATTGTATTACACAATTCCAGCTATTTATATTTATATTTATATTTATATTTATATAATTTCACTTGTAGTATTTGTAGTACTTGTTTTGTAGTATTGCATTATACCCATGTCAGGTATTTTATTTTATTTTATTTCAGTAATATTTCATTGTATTACAAAATGCCAACTATTTATACAGTATTTATATTTATATTTATATTTATATTTATATTTATATTTATAATTTCACTTATGTTTTGTAGTATCGCATTATACCCATGCCAGGTTTTTCTTTCTTTCTTTCTTTCTTTCTTTCTTTTATTTATTTTATTTTATCTGTAGAAATTGAGTCATAAGTGAAAAGATAAACTTACATTTATAAAAAATTTTCACCTTTTAAACCACTTAATCAGATGCCTATTTTTTTTCCTTTCCTCCAGTCACCAAACCACTTGCAGTGTGGCAAAGCATAACCACAAACACAGATGTTGGCTGTTTGATGTCTTTTACTCACAAATCTAGTCAGAATTAGTTTGGTGTCCCGCGTGTCGCTAAACCAATGTGTACCGATGCGTGTCGCTGCCGCCGTAACAGCGGCTTCCTAAAAGAGCCATTGAGAAGATTAACTGTCTGAAACGCTCCATCTGAGTCCTGCAAATCAGCAGCTGAATGAAATAATAGCATCATGCTCTCTAAATATTCACTTCAGCTCTCTCACGCGCACAAATATCTGTCTGTGATGTGTTCGTACCCTGAGGCTTAGTTGAATTGTGTTGTAATTTAACCCGCATGAGGACAGAGAGTGTTTCTCTCTTGGTATTGATCAGCAGAAGGTTTACACCATTAGTGAAGCACTAAACGGATGGAGAGAAAATAGCCGCTAACTACAGACACAGCCACTGTGCCCTGATAAAGTCATCTGCAATACACATGATGCAGTATAATATAAAAGCATGGGTTGCCACCATAGAAATACAGCTGGTCTCAAAGCAAAATAGTTTAGCAGCCAGTTTGCAGTATGCACAGTCTGAATTCAAATGCATAGTAAGGATGCAGTATGTTTGCATTTTTAATTCATTTTAAGCTTTCAAATATCATTTTAATAAAAGGCTAGAAATTAATAAGAGCATTCCATTAATATAGTGCACTCCAAACATAATCCATTTATTTGCTTGACTTTTGGTTCATAATCAAAGGGTCAGTGTTCAGCCCAATAACACCTGCTGGTAGATATTATAACTACACAATTTTGGTCTAGAAAAAGTTAATAATAATAATATATTATTTATTATTTTTATATTATAATTTATATTTTACACATAATTAATAATTATTAATAATTTATATTTATATTATTTCCATAATTTTTTATGGTATTACAGTACATGTCATCAATTGTTATTTTAAAATGTTTAAATTCATAGGTGTATTTATATTTATATTTATATTATTTCCCTAATGTTGTATTGTATTACAAAATGCTAGCAGTTTATTTTTATATATACATTTATTCACTAATATTCTATTCTATTATTGTATAGGTCAACAATTATTTCACTATTATTTTTATATTAATATTATTATTAGTATTAATAATAATAATAATTATATATATATATATATATATATGAAGAGTTTCGTTGCAAAACGAGATATATCCATTTTGAGAAATGTTGGTTATTTGACATTATTATTTAAGACATCAACAGTCAAGTTCATTCACAATTTTTGTACATTAAACTATTACTTGAGCTCAGTGAAGGCCAGGGACACAATATTTTTCAAATCCAGGATATTTTTTATTTAATTTTATGTCCATAAATAGTTCATAAATAAGTCAAAAACCATGCCAAAATGCAACATATTTATCTTAACATTGTCAAACATCTTAAATTGGTTAAAAAAAAAACAATACATCATAAATATATGGAATAGTATATACAAAGATTGATTAATAATAATAAGATTCTGAGTTAGTTTTGGCCAGAACATACACAACATAACATAACTTTTTTTTTTTTTTTTTGCAAAACGCTATAAACGTAGCCTACGTGACTGACAGCTCGCCTACAGTATAAACAATTAAATGGTAAACGTTTTTTAGTTAGCCTATTGAATCCTCTTTTTAAAAATATATGTTTTTTGTTTTGATATTATCGTTAAATCAATGAGCAAACTCGGAGCACTTCACCGGCATTGACTCTCTTCCCAGGGGATGCTGCGCTCGCGTGATCCTGACGTCTGTCCTAACCACCGCAGCATTTTGATTTTAGCTTATTTCGCTGTCCAGCTCAGTCCTCTTTGCTCATCCGATATTTCCTATTTCTTGTTTGTATTTTCGCGCTCTTGTCGTCGTTGATTGGACCCGCAAACCGAAGCGTACAGTATCTGCGCGCTGCTGCTAATAGGTATCTAAAACGTCACCCGTAGTGTAGTGTTCATGTGAAATGTAGGACGGAGGGGACAAACGACCCAGAGCGTCTCTGACATGATTTGCATGATTGGCTCATGCTTCACCGGCCAAACTGGCTAGTAAGTTTTTATCAATACCCGCCAAAATGATTTTTAACCCGCATTTGGCGGGTTGGCGGGTGTTAATTTCGAACCCTGGTTATATCGCACTTTGTAAAGAAACTGGTCTGGCGGATATCGCGTTTTGTGAAAAAATACATTTTATAGTAGGCCTAAAATGTACATTCTTAAATTGTATTAATGGCAGCAATTCACACATAGATTAAGGTACATCTGAACAGTGATTTCCAATAATAAAATCCAAATGTCAGAAAATGGCGTTTATCGCGTTTTGCAACCAAACTCTTCATATACACTGTGGTATCAGAGTATTTGTATTTATATTTACATTATTTCACTTATATTTAATTATTCTACAAAATATCAGCTATTTATATTTATTTTTTTTATTCAGTAATATTCGATGGTATCACAGTACATGTCAGCAATTAGTATTATACATTTTTAAAATATATCAGTTTATTTATATTTATATTTTTGGCGCATATTTTTTTATATTACAAAACGCCAGGATTTATGTTTATATTTATATTTAGATAATTTCACTAATATTTAATTGTATTACAAAATGTCAGCTATTTATTTATATTTATTATTTCAGTCATATTTCATTGCATTACAAAATGCCAACACTTTTATATTTATATTTATATTTTTATTTATTATTTCACTAATATTTTGTCTTATTGTTTTCCCAATGGCAATTTTTCTAGGGGGGCAGAGGCTTTCTTAAGTGTGAAATGGATTTCTGTTTCTCCTGTCTGTTGTCTTTGATGTCCCAGCTCAGGGTAGTCGGTACTAAAGGGTTTGGGCCTGTGTGTGTTTTCATCGTGCCATCAGTCAAGTCTCATGGTGCTGTGTACCACCAGCTGCCTTTTCAGATGAATGGAATTGCTAGCGGATAGCTTTTACAGGTGTTACAGCCCTCCTTAATAATACATACTCAACTGCAACTGAGGTACACTGCCATATTTAGACCTTCCACTAGGGGCAGCAAAGCAGTGAGAACAACAACATGATTCACTTATAATTGAGTCTATTGGGTGCTGCTGACCCAAGTCAAAGCTAAATCGGTTTCCAGCAGCTTAAGCTCAACTCAGTCTAAAGGGACTGAATCTTTGTGCAAGGCATTGAGATGTTTTTTTCCACAGCATTACCTGGTTAAGCACACAAATGAAGCAGAAACAGGTCAAGATACATATATAGAGCACACAGATCACTAAGCATATATAGAGCAGTAATTGTTTGCAAAATGAAACCATCAGTGTCTAAAAGCATACACATTTCCTGCACTTCCTGTTCATTAATCTCATTTCTAATAATGCAGTGGACTCTTAAGAGTTTAAAAGCCTACATGATAAGAGGAAATACAGGAGCTTCATAAAGCACTGCTTGCGTGCATGTAGATGTGTGCAGGACTGCAATAGTGTTTCTGAGTTAAACGGAGCCATCATCAACTAGTGTGTATATTTCAGGATGTGTTTGTCTTGTTTTGCACGGATGCACCGCACTAATAGATCACACTGCAGGAGCTCCAGAGAGAGAGACACACAGAGGCATTTGGCACAGTCACTCGTCTCTAATGAGGGCCGTTTCATCACACACCTTCTTTAATCAAACCCAGAAAAGTAATACGAGTGATTAGAATATTGGCAGCTGTGATTGTGAGGGAGAAAGAGGAAAATGAGAGATGCTGAGTGTATTTAATCATTATTCTTACAATGGCCTGCATATTTTAACATCTGATCTAGCTTGTGTATTTTCTGTGTGTGTAATATGTGTGTGATTTGCTCACCTTCATGTCATGTCCAAAGTGAAGTTATGTCCAAAAGCACATTAAATGTGGTCTATGTGATTAGTGCACTGTGTGATGAACAGGCAGTAATTTAAGTCATTATTGTCATTTGTGATTAATGTCAGTGCTGCCATATTTGATTTGAAAGCTACAGTGGAGGGAAAGATTTGCAGAGAATCAATTTAATATCATACAAAACTTGTAGCAGATGCATTTATAAATTGATTTAGCAAATTTTCATGGGTCAACAATATTTGCAGAACACAGACTAGATTAGTGTAAGTTAGAGCACAAATGAATCAAAACATATGTATATAGATTTATATTTAAGCTATTTCATTTATGTAGTACTGTTTTTGGCAAGTAATACGGTATATGTAATAATATAATAATAGTGTACTAATCATTTGAACCCGTTTTTATTATATTTCAGGAATGTTGTTTTGGCTGTTTTGCACGGTGGCCAAGTGAGCTTAACTAGCTGCAAATAATAAAAAAAACACCGGCAAAATTAAGAAAACATCTTCATCAGTTTGACAACACATGTGCTGCAAATACTCACAACACAACCAAATATGGAAATGCACTGCAAATACAACACAAACAAATACAGAAACACATTGTGAATACTCACAGCACAAACAAATACATAAACCAATGCAAATACTCACAACACACAAAAAAAAGAAATGCGATGCAAAAACAGAAATACACTGCAAATACTCACAACACAACCAAATGCAGAAATCGCTGCAAATACAGAAACAGATTGTGAATACTCACAGAACAAACAAATACATAAACCAATGCAAATACTCACAACACAACCAAATACAGAAATACATTGTGAATACTCACAGCACAAACAAATACAGAAACATTCTGCAAATACTCACAACACAAATACAGAAATGCACTGCAAATACTCACAACCAAGTACAATGCACAAATCAAGCTGCAAATACAGAAACAGATTGTGAATACTCACAGAACAAACAAATACATAAACCAATGTACAAATACTCACAACACAATAAATACAGAAATACATTAGGAATACTCACAGCACAAACAAATACAGAAACATTCTGCAAATACTCACAAACAAATACAGAAATACACTGCAAATACTCACAACACAACCAAATGCAGAAATCGCTGCAAATACAGAAACAGATTGTGAATACTCACAGAACAAACAAATACATAAACCAATGCAAATACTCACAACACAACCAAATACAGAAATACATTGTGAATACTCACAGCACAAACAAATACAGAAACATTCTGCAAATACTCACAACACAAATACAGAAATGCACTGCAAATACTCACAACAACCAAATACAGAAACGTCACAAATACCTGCCAACACAACCAACACAGAAACACCGCAAATACTCACAACACAACCAATACAGAAAATGCTTGCAAATACCACAACAACCAACACAGAAACATCACTCTGCAAATCTCACAACACAACTAAATACAGAAACACGCAAATACCAATGCAACAAATCCCTAAATACAGAAATGCTTGCAAATACTCATAACACAACCAAACACAGAAACACTCTGCAAATACTCACAACCAAATACAGAAATGCGCTTGCAAAAGCTCACAACACAAATACAGAAACATGCTGCAAATACTCACAACACAACCAACACAGAACATCGCTGCAAATACTACAACAACTAAATACAGAAACACGCTGCAAATACCGCGAATAACCAAATACAGAAACACGCTGCAAATACTCACAAATAACCAAATATTACAGAAACATCTGCAAATATTCACAACAACCAAATACAGAAATAATAGTGCAAATACTCACAACACAACCAGTCACAGAAACACGCTGCAAATACTCACAACAACCAATACAGAAACGCTGCAAATACTCACACAGCACAACCAAATACAGAAACACTGCAAATTGGCCAACACAACCAAATACAGAAATGCGCTTCGCAAATACTCACAACAACCAAATACAGAAACATCACTGCAAATACTCACAACAACCAAATACAGAAACACTGCAAATACTGAAACAACCAACACAGAAACACTGCAAATACTCACAACAACCAAATACAGAAACATCTCCGTGTAAATACTCACAACACACAACCAAATACAAACACTGCGGTGTAAAATACTTCCTCACAACACCAACAATACAGAAAACATGCTGTAAATACTCAATAAATAACCAAATACAGAACGCTGCAAATATTCACAGAATACTGTAAATCCAAATACAGAAACACTGCAAATACCGCAATAATCAATACAGAAATGCTGCAAATACTCACAACACAATCAAATACAGAAATGCGCTGCAAATACTCACAACACAAACAAATACAGAAACATGCTGCAAATACTCACAACACAACCAAATACAGAAACACTTGCAAAAAACAGAAACATGCAGCAAATACTCACAACACAACCAAATACAGACCATAAAAAGCAACTCTCAATTTTAAAATAATATGAAACAGGGGATCGCTGCTTTGTGTCCATCGCCACTAAGGGGTTTAAAGACCCCCGAATAAACTTTATAGTGAATATCACTTGATTTCGTTGTTGTAAAGTGCACAAAGAACAAATATCCATACTTGGTGTCATGGTTCTCACCTTTAAAGAGAGTTCTGAGATGACGTGGGCTGGAGCATTAAATTAGCCCTGGCAGGCACAGCCCTCATGGGTAAGCTAATCTGACAGCAGTGATCTCCTCCACATATCCCATATCATAATCAACTTTTATGCCTTTTCATGCCTGTTGGAGATAGATCACTATTAGAACTTCATGCTCTGATGACACACTAATGCTGAAATGCGGGGTGACAGTGGTTTAGATGGCACCCAAACAGTCACACACTTCCTAATGCTCTTTATTATTGTTGGGTGATTGAGCCGTTGGCCTCTGATGAAGTGGATGACGCCAGAGCATTTAGAGTGGTGCACTTCCCCTCGGCACATGAGACTTGACTGATGTCACATGCACACACGCGTACAGATGAGAGAACTGGAGCATCCGGGCCAATTAATCAGCCATCAAGGGGACATTAATAACATTTCAATCTTTCTCCTGCTGTCCCTTGTTCTATCTCATTTGCTTTTGATGTCACCCCCGCCAGAGCTCTGACTTTGATCTGGTTATCCATCAGCTTGATATGCTGGGTACAGTCGTGATGGTGATGTTTTGATGCTGTAAATTCAAAGCAAGTTCTGATGAAAAAGGTTTTTTAGAGGCACATTATCATGTTTGGATCTATACAATCATAGTCAACATCTCACCTTCATATGGAACACAAAAGGGGAAATTTAGCAGAATGTTTATGATGTACCTTTTTTTTATATATATACAATGTGTATATATAATGCAAGTAAATGGTGACCAAAGGCTGTCAAGCTCTGAAAAGGACTCAAAGCACCTTAAAGGTACCCTAAAAGTAGCTTTATACAACATTCATGCTTTATTCTAAATATTTTGAAGTCATACAATAGCATTATGTGATGAATAGACCCATTTTTAAGTCTTATTGTGTTCTCTTCCACTAAAGCTCTCAAATCTCATTCACATTTATATGTTCAAATATGGCATGTTTAGATGTTGCACCAGGTTTGACATCAATGATGCAGAACATTATTGTTTTTTGGTCAGTGTACAGTATGGAAAAGAGCTGCATGAACATCTTTCTAAACATGTTTTATGTTTATGTTTATGTTTTATATTTATACAGGTTGTCCTTGTGAAAAAATCTTTATATTGTAATTTATTTATATTGTAATTTCATTTATAGCTGAGCTATCCTTTTAAAACATTTTGATTTGTGTATCAATTTGTAGGATGCCAAGTTTGTAGAGGAGAGGAGGAAACTGCTGCAGTCGTACCTGCGTATGGTGATGAATAAACTGATCCAGACACTGCCTGAATTCACTGCCCAGCCCACAAAGGAGACTTTACTGCATTTACTGCCTTTCTGCCAGTGAGTACATACACACACTGACACAATAATTCACATGCAATAACCATCAGCTGTATGTAATTCTGCTCCGTGAACTCCATATGACACTGTATTTTACTGCCTCAATGGATGAAACATGCCATTTTAAGTTGTCACTCAAGTAGGCCAATGCAATCAAACTTTCAAATGCCACAAATGCACGCTGAATAAAGAAGTAACACACAAAGAATGAATTGCACCCACTTATAGTGCCACATTTACTCTCGCCGTTTGTGCTGCACATGATACGCTAAGGGAATTAAGCTATAAGGCTGTGAAAAGTTTGATTTGAATGGAGCTTGCTTGCTGAAATTCACAATTTTGTGGTTTGCGTCTCAGTGTTCGGTTGTTAAAGATGCAGAAGACATAATGTGGTGTACTTCAGTGCAGTGGTTCTCAACCCTGTTGTCCACAGCAACATTTGAAGGCCAGACACTCTGTTTCTGTAAACTAAATATAAGAATATCAGAAGTTTTACAAGCTGAATGTTTTTCAAGGTTCCAACTGTTTTTAAACCGTGAATTTATAGCACTTTTCGACTTGTTTGTAAGTTACTAGATAGGGATGAAGGATAACGATTTTAAATATATATTTTTACGCAGTAAAAATGTTTAGAGCTTGGCGTGCCTTGGAAAAAATGTATATTTGTTATAAAAATGCCTAGGGAGTTTTATTTTATTGATTCAGATTTCTTTTTCAGGTCTAGAAATTGCACAGTTGTTGAGAGAATTAAAATAAGAAATACTTTGAATTTTACTTATTCTTTTATTTTATCTTATTTTAATGCTTGTTGCTCAGTATAGATAATCATCTTGCACCCCCCTTGTTGAGAACCACTGCTTTAGTAGAACTACCGCTATCATTCCACCACTATGATTGGCTTTTTAAAATGCAGAAAGTGTACTTGACTGTGCACACAGTCTGGATATATGCCCCATTACAATACTCTTCTCCATTATTTAATCATCATTTGATGAATTACTACTGCCACGATGAGTAGAAAATGTACACAAACTTCACTTTTTAATAAACCCTATTTACCGGCTGCTTTCCGTGGGCGGTAATAGCACAGCGTTAATTATGGCAAGCAAATAGCGCTCACTTTTACAAACTTTCTAAAGCCTTATTTACATAGACAGGTGTGTTTGTGCTGAAAAGAATGACTGTGACTTTATTTAAATACCCAAGGCGTTTTTTCAGCACCTGGTGAAGCTAGATTACGACAGTTAGTGAATATGACAAAGGTTTCTTTACTGAAATCGCACACTGCGCATTTTACACAAAACAAATTGCGTCACCAATCATCTCACAGCTGTTCTTTAACAGGAAATTTGATTTGCTTACTAGACGACTCACATCCTGAGTTTTACTGTCCAATTGTCTGTTCTGATTGGCTCATTGATTTATCAGGTCAGACTTCCTTTCACACGCTGCATTTCATTGGTTTATTGTTAGCGCTGGGTCTGGCAGCGTGACATGAATTCAAACAGGAAATTAATATTAAAAAAACCTATTTTACCCCCACATCAAATCTGATTTAATTAAAAGAGACCCTTGGCACATTGTGAGACGATAATGGCTCTTTGCTTGGCATGACTGGAGATAATTTGAGTGCTAAAGACAGATGAGTCCAACTGCTTTTTTAGTTGGGCAGAGATCTGGATGTGAAGTATGATTAGGCAGTGATGTTTTAGCGAATACATCACATTTTTAGCACAAAAGCACTCATTCTGGGGCTCCTTGAGTCTACTGTCTATGTAGATTGGATTTCCTTTGTGTAGATGCAGTTCACCGTCCACCAGTTGCTTGTGTTTTTCCAAGCAAGCTGTCTAGGAACTGTGTTTGTTCTCGATAAAATTGCCAATGTGATTTATGTGATTAACAGTTCAGTTCTTGTGCTCTGGAAGCAGCTCTCAGACCTGGAGTAGCTGCTCACAGCCACATTAAACACATTGGTGATTACATATCCATTCCATGCCAATAAAGCCGCCTCCTGGCAAACAGACAGAGTGGAAAGCTGTCACACAGAGGTTATAGTGAGCTCGCTTTGCCAACGAGGGAATCCTTTCATGTTAAAACAGCTCTTGTGTGCCCGTTCCTGGCATCTCCTGATTGTCACTGTCAGTTTCGAGTGGGAATGACGAAGGGCTTTTAAAAGACATTCTTGTGAAAGGGTTTCTGTGGAACAAAAAGCGATTTCAGACTTTGAGGGACTTCAGCTTTGAAATGGAAGACACTTGAGGTCTATACATCTTTACGGTGCAGGGCGGCTTCAAAGAGCTTCTAGCAAAGATGGTCTCACCCAGTGTCATCTTTTTGGTTTTGATGGAGCTCTAGTGGCAGTCTTGACTCACTTGGTGCTTTAGGCAAGATTAGACACGACCAAAGACAAAAACACTTTTTAGCATTTGAAGTAAGTGTGAGATTTAGTCTACTAGTGCATTTTTATGTAGCATACAGGTACAGTCAGGTTATTTTGTACACAAACTAGCCCAACTCCTTAACAGCCTACATAGATGTAATTTCTATGATCTTAGATGGCAAACTGTTCCAAAGCCTCAAACTCATAACAGCAAAGGGCT